>QJNZ01000057.1:0-191927 GCA_004155055.1 Monosporascus sp. CRB-8-3
TAGGGTGGGAATAACCTTAACCGCTACGGCTGCCCTGGGCCTTAACTCATTGCTGCTATGCACCTTAATAAATCAATTGAAAATGGGTTAAGGGGGTCTCTGAGGGAAGACTGGGTGCGAACTGGCAGGTGTGCCAGGTGTATGCCAGCTGGAAAGTGGGTTACTGCGTAAATAGCAAAAGGTTTACTGCGCAAATAGCAAATCTCTATATTAAAAGACCGGCTTTTTAGGTTTACTGTTTTTTTACAACCATTTCAAAATACGAGACTTATTTTTTACGAAATATTTCAGATCTAACTAGGTATTAATATAGGAAAACGTTTTATAGATATTAACCAATTAGGTTAATAGTTTTACTAATTTTAAAATTAGATCTACTTTTAACGGTAATATTAGTAAATAAATAAAACTATTATTTTTAAAGTTCTTTTTCATAAACCACTATTTCAGCCTGGATAATACGGCTTGAACTTAACGACCTTGCATAAAATACTATTAGATAAATGTTTTTTCAAGTTAATTAAAAATATTAATTATTTATAAACTATATATAAAATATTAACTTTTTTATATAAAACCTCATGTTAAAAATTATACGTATATATAAATACGCAATTTTATAAAAAATTAAAATTCTAAATTTAATAAGTAAACTAATATTTTTAACTAATTATAGAAATCTGTAATAACTGTTATTATTTTATAGTAAAAAATAAATTTTTAAAAAACGCCCTTTTCCTCGTACAAAGAGAATTTAAGAAAATTATTTTTTAATTAATTACTTTGCTTAAATCTTATATATTTTCAATTTATTTTTTAAAATTTAAATTTATTACAAATTATCTAAAATTTGCATTATTAAATAATTTTATAAATCCGTTAATAAAATTATCTTTATTTAATACGTATTAAGAGTTAATATTTCTTCTTTCTACTATTTAATATGCCTAATAATATTTAATTTTAATATAACGCTTTTTTCGTATTATATTTATTTTTTAAAATATAAATAATCTCCCTAAAGGAAACGTAACCGTAGAACCAAATTAAACAAATAGATAGATTATGTTATCGGTTACTAAGCTTTACTAAACCCTAACCTTACAGCCCTTATCGACGATTATTCTTAACGGAATTCTGGACGGTTTTCGTAATCCGAAACAGCCGGATAAATTATCGTTTATAATCCTCTAACTTATATCGATTTAAAAGTTAAATTTCGACATTTTCAAACCCGTTATTACCATTTTCCAGTTTTACTAATAATTTTTTTATAAGCCGGATATGTCTTAATATAAATTTACGCAAAAATGAATTATTTCCGCCGTTTTAAATTAAATCGTATTCGAAAATTAAAAATAAAACCCGATTTTTTTTGGATAGGTTATTAATATTAACGGAAGTATCGATATATTTTATTCAGCCGATTATTTTATTTAAGTCGGGTAACTTAATTAAAACCGTTTCCGTCGAGATTCCGGAAATACGGAATATTAGGACTTTATATTCGGACTTGGCCGTTTTGGTTATCTTAATTAATAAGGGTTTAAGAAGGTGCCCTAAGATTAATCGAAGTTAAAAAAGGTGGCTGGTTTGGAATTCCTAGCCCTTTTTCCTGGCTAACATCTAACACTTTTAATTGTAAGACTGGCGAAAGGTTGTAAAGCAGCCATCTTATACGGACTTAAGGTTTACCGTAAAAAGCTTAATATCTCCTAAATCATTATCTGAGATTCCCCCTGCCAAACCGTAAAGGGCATAAGGTTTATTAAGGTCGAAACTTATCGGTATTACGCAATCGGTTTCGGGATAAGGCTTTTTACAACCGAAGTATAATTTATCGTTAGCGTAAAAACCATTAATAATTACCGTATTCGAAAATACTGGATAAAGTATTTATCTTGTTAATTATTGGTATAATTATTTTATATCTTTAGCTCAGCCTAGATAATACGGCTTAAACCTAACAACCTTGCAAAATATAAATAAATCTTTTATATATAAATTCTAATTGCAGCTATTTTTATAATTATGATTTTTACTTTTACGTATTTTAATTTCTAATATATTTAATAATAATACTTTATAATTTCGAAATTTTAAAATAAAGGTTGTAATTATAAAAAATATAAAGTTTATCGTAAATTTTATTAATTTATAATTTTAAGTAATTTTATATTATTACATTTATATAATAAATGATTTATTTATAATTTATACTCTTAAAAATATATATTTAATCTATATTTATTAATTATGACTGTATATTTTATAATGTAGTTTAAATACTTCTTAATAAACAATATAAGGTTTGTTTTCATTTCGTTTAAATTTATTAATTTTACTAATTTTTAATGTATTATTTTTAATTTAAGTTAATATTTCTTATTAATAAAAAACAGATAATTCGAAAACCTAAATATTATTCCGTATTACTTAAGTTCTTAATTAAAAAGTCTTTAATAATGCTTTTATCGATATTTTTAAAAAGTTACCTATTAAAACTAAATAATAAGAAATTTTTTACTTAAAAAACGACATTATTTCTTATTTTAAAATTATAATATATCGCGTCATTTAAAGTTAATAAACGATAACCTTATTTTATAAATATTTTTCTTATTTTTCTTTTATTAAATCATTCCGGCCTACTTTAAACCGTATAATAAATTTATTAACTTAATAACCCTTTTTAAAAAAACTTATATATCTCCTTATTTTTTAATTACGTATTAGGACTTTTCTTTAATATCGGAAACTATTTTCTGTAAATATTTTCCTTTAATTTACAGTTTAAATACGTAATATTGAAATTATTTAAAATATATACTAGCTTAAAAAATCAGTTAACACTATTAAGATCTCTTAATATATTAGCATTATAATATTTATTTCGGTTTTATTATAATTAATTACTTTTCGTTATATAAAACTTTTTACGTAAATATATATCTTATGTTTATTTATCCTTTTTATAATTGTATACCTTTTTAATATCCTTTTAATATTTTTAAAATATATTTAAATAACCGTATTAAAATATAAACCGTTATTTATAGTAATAAATAACTTATGCAAGGTCGTTAGGTTCAAGCCGTATTATCCAGGCTGAGCCAAAGACACAAAGTAATTATACCAATAATTAACACGATAAATACTTTACCCAGTATCTTCGAACACGGCAACTATTAATGGTTTTCACGGTGACGATAGATTGTACCTCGGTCGCGAAGAGCCTCATCCCGAAGCCGACTGCTGGGTCCCCTAATAAATAACTTATAAATATTAATATTTAATGTATTAATTATTTATTCGTATTCGTAAACGTTTCGAATAACTTAATTAATATCTTTAAAGTTATGAAAATTGTAATTATTTATATTTAACATTAATAAATTAAAAACTATATATAAATCCCGTTTATTTTTACATTTTAAATTAAGGCTACCTTTAACTTAAAAATTAATTTTAAAACTTTTTTTAAGACCTTTAATATATATAACTTAAAAACAATCTTTTTAAACGCTTCTTTTTACGCTTAACTTACTTAGTTTTTTAATCCGTATTATTTTTTAAAACGACATTAATATTTTATTTTTCACTTTTACACCCTATTTTTAACGATATTTTAAATATTTTTATACAAACTATGAAAATAAACAAACAATATCCTTAAAACCTAAAAAATTACTATTTTTTTAATTTTCGTAAATAATAACGTATAATATTATAAATAATTTACCGCCCTTTCGTAACTATAGGTTATAATTATATATCACTTAATAACTTATTAACACCTCTGTTACTTTACGAACTATTAACTTTTTTAATTTAATGTAATAATTCTTATTAATTAAAAATATATACTTATTATTACGAATTTGGGAATAACCGTTATTAAATTTATATAATTTATTTAGCTTTAATACGTTTTTAAAATATTTAATTAATATTATACTTTATTATACTCTAGGTTATCTTATTAATAATATAAATTATTACTTTTATTACGAAATTTTTATATTTTTAAAAATAATTATTTTACTTAAAAATTATATTCCATATTTTATAATTTCGTTTTATTATTAATTATATAAATTAAAAAGTACTAATATAATACTTTTCGTAACGTAAGAATTTTTAAATATTATTATATTAATTTCCTTATTACTATTTAAACGTAAAATTTATATTTTTTACATTAAGTTTTTTTTCGTCTAAGAATAATATTTCTAAACCTTTTATAACTTAATAACTTATTTATTATATAACTAAAATAACTTCAAATTTTAATACTAATAAATTTAATAAATTCCATGCTATGTTAAATAATCTTTTTATATATTTCCCTTACTTTTCAAATTTTAACAATATTCTTTCCTTATTTTCGCTTTATTATACGACATATAATGGTATTTTTTACTTCATTAAAGTTTAAATTTATCTTAGTAAACCTTTTAATAATTTATATTAATGGTTCGATATTAAAATAATAAAAATAACGCTATTAAAAAATAATTCTTTTTATAACTCTGTTCATTACCGTGAAAACCATTAATAGTTGCCGTGTTCGAAGATACTGGGTAAAGTATCTATCGTGTTAATTATTGGTATAATTACTTCGTGTCTTTGGTTCAGCCTGGATAATACGGCTTGAACCCAGCGACCTTGCATAACTTTGTTCGACATTGAAATTTTCCCGATTTTAAAATCGTTCGAAAATATATATCTCAAATTATCCGTTAAGCTATCGCCGTTTTCCTTATCGAATATCTTTTTAAACGAATCTTTAATAATAATTTTATCGTTTATTAAATCTAAAGCCTTAATAATAAATTCCTGCTTCTTTTAAGACTATAAAAAGAATTTTTATAAAAACGTTAATTACTATTAATTCAATTCTATTAAAACTTATTAAAATATTATAATTTATATAATTTTCTTAGAAAATACCTTTAAAAGAAAATTATTAATATATATTATATATTTAAATATAATTTCGTTTCTTTCTCTATTAAACCCTTTTAGCGCTATTTAATAATATTTCTAATAATAATAATTATAAATCCTTTATTTAATATTATTTAAATTCCCTTAACTTAATGTTTATAAATGTATTCTATTTAAAATCGTTAATATTATTTATAATATTAACGTTTACTTTTAAATTTTAAAATAACCTATTTAAATTATTCCTGTAAAGAAAAATAAACATATAAGAACATACCGTTTTCCTTAATAATGTCTTTAAAAGATTCGCTTACTTATAACTTAAAATAATTAATTACTTAAACTTTATAACGTTTAACTATTAAAACTTATTAATTTTTTTTCTAAATTATTTTATCGTATTACTATATAATTTTTTTAAGTTATTATATTTTCACGTAGGTATTAAAAATATTTCCGTTTAATCTGTATAAATTCTTTAAAATGTTAAAAATAAATTGTTCTTAAATTTTATTACCGTTATACAACATTATAAACATTATTATTTTAATTACTTTATTTATTATTATCTTAACATAAATTCCGTTTTCTTTTTTTCCTTACCGTTTCTTTCTTTTTACAACTTACATTAATTCTTCGTTAAATACTCGTATTTATTATAATTAAAGTAAAATAACTTTCCATTTTTTACCCTTTTAAATATTATAAAACTTTCTTTTTTATTATTAACACGGTTATAAAATATACTATTAAAATCGTCGTTTAACTATTAAAAACTAACTAGTTTATTTAAGTATTAATTAAATCGTTTTATATTAACTACTAGCATTATTCTTTATAATAATAATAAAATTTTAAATTCGAGCTATATATTATAACTTTTACTATTTTATAATAGCTTTTATAATTTCGTAATAAATTATACGTAATCTTTTTTATCGTTATACAGCGGTACTTAAGTAATTTTAACGAAATTAAAAAACGAGCTAAGAAGGCCCAGGCTAGCTAGGATAATAATTAGAGTAGTTAGGGGCTCCGAGACCTAATTAAATTAATCGTATATGTTAATATCGTTAGTTACCGTATTTAAAACCCGTATTGCGTTTTTTATCCGGCCTTACTAAGAAGGAACGGTTTTTTAAAGCTGCTTTCCGGTCGCGTTATATAATCCCTTATATACGTACTTAGTAGATAGATCAGCTATATGCTATATATATAGCTAAATACCCGAATAGTACTAACTTTATATATTTAAGCCTTATTAATTATAATTATTTATTACTAGGTATTTAATTTTAAAACTCTTATTTTCTTAATTATTAAAATGTTCTGTTTTTAAAATATATTCGTTTAATATTTCGATATTATTTAAAATTATCATCCGTTTTATAATTTCTTTTTCTTTTTAAAAATACAGTTTTACATAAAAATAGAGATTGCTATTTATATTATACCCCCCTTACGATTCGTACTATGTCCCACTTTTAACAGCTGCTTACAGCCGTTATAAATCTACTACTTATTAACTTCTATTGGTAATTATATCGCTTTTAGCTATATTTATTAACTATAACACTTTTATAACAGTTATAACAACCTCGTTATTATAATAACGTCTTATTTTAATTATAAAAATTTCAATATTTATAAAACCTGCTATAAAAGCCTTAATTAAATTAAATTATAAATTATTTTATGTTATTATTTTGTAAAATATTAATATAAGACGTATAAAAGTTTAATTAAAGTACTTAGTAAAACTTTAAAATATATAAAATTAATTAAAAACGGATAACTATACTAGGTGTATGTTAGCTAGAATGTAGGGTACATAGTACGAATAGTAAGGGGGATATAAGATAATACTAAATCTTTAAAAATATTAGTTTACTTTTTATTAAAAAATTAATTAAATTAACTATTTTAAGTAATAAGTTACTTGAATAATTTATAAAAGGTTTCCTAAATAACTTTGAGATTAAATTACTTTGATAATATTTATATATATATAAAAATTATTTTCGGAAAACTTAATTAAAATCGAATAAATTATATATCGTTTTCATAAACCTGGATTTAATATAAAAATTCAAATAAGGTTAAAAAATAGAGTATTAAAAGAAAGTAAATATATTAATTATCATAATATTATTAATTTTATAGCAATTTTCTAATTTAAATAAATGATTATTTTTATAATTAATAGAAGAAAAAAATTTCTATTACGGGATATAATAAATTTATTAAAATACTTAGTTTACTTTAAATTAAATATATTTATCATATAGATATTACTATATATAATAATCTTTTAATTAAAAACAAGTAAATTATCGACGAACTAGTAAAAAACGTAATTTTTCTCAGTAAAAATATTAAATAAAAATAATACTTAACTTTAAAAAATTAACGCCTTATATTATTATAAACACTTCCCGATTTTTAAACTCTATTTTAATTTTTACGTATTTTAATATTTATAACCTTTTTAACGCTGTTAAGTTTTTAAGCTTATCGTAATAAGTCTGGGTTTTTTTTTCGCTTTATAATTATATTCGCTGTTATTAAAATATAATAGTTCGTTTATTTATTTTATAAAGGCTTATTATATCCATTATTAGCAGTATAATTTTAATCTTCCGACCTCTTACTTTTAGCTTTTTTATTATTCTTATTTCGAAATTCGGTAATAAAATTATAAACCTAGCAGGCGCTAGTTGAAATAAATGGCGCACTTATACTAACTAGCCTTTAAACACACCTAAATCATAATGATTTAAGCCTTCGTATTTTAACAATATCGATAATAATAATATAATCTTTTTATATCATTATAAACAACGATATATCGCGATTACGGAGAATTTTTTTCCACCCTGTTTCTTTAATTTTATTCTCGTTTTTAAGTAGTAATAAATACCGTTAATAGTACGGCTAAGTTAAGTCTTATATTGCGAACAACTTTTATATTAATACGCGGCAGTGTATAAAGCTATTTAAAAAAGGGTGGGATATAATAAATAAGGGACAATAAAAGATTATATTTAGATCTATAGTACAACGGTGGAAAAATATAATCTATAACGGAGGACAACGTATAACCTATTAAATTAACGCTTAAAGATATTATATATTATATTTTTAAAGGTTTTATCTTAATCGCGTCTTATATAACCCTTGTTATCTCTTAAGCTGTATATAAATCAAATGGAATTTTCGAGGGTAGGGCGGCTAGGTGCGCTATTTATTTTAACTAGCGCCTGCCTAGTTAATAGTAGTAGTTAAATACTAGTAAAAGCTTTCTTTTATTTATAACTTTAACTCGATAATGCCTTTTTTTTTTCGAATAATATTAAAAAGGGAAAATTATTTATTAATGTTAAGAAGTATTTCAGTTTTATTATAATTATTACGGCGCAGGATAAAGTCCTAGAGGCAAAGCTCTAATATGGGCTACCTGTATTATGAAATACTAAGCTAAAGAATAAAAGAGAGAAAAGGAAGCCTAAATCTCTAGATAAATACGGAAAAAGTGAGCTATACGTTCTCCAGCCCTAGTCGCCCATTAGCGGTGGTCTGTGCTTGCGCTAATTGCCACTGCCGTTATATTAATAATAAATTAATCGTTTAAACTTAACGCTATAATTAAAAGCAAGCCATTAAAGGTTTTATTAAAATAATTATTACAAATCAAAATTGTTTATTTATTAACGAATATATTTTACTATATATTATCGTTTTACGATTTTAAATATATTTATATTTCTCGTAAAATCGGAAATATATACTTTAAAGCCTTTTTAATAATAATAATAATAATAATAGTTAATTTAACTTTATTAATATAAATAAATATAAGTAAATCGTTATTTTAAGAATTAATTATTTATAAAGCGATATATTCTTCTTAAAAACGGAACCGTTTAATTTAATTAATTTAATTAATAAATTATACTACCTTAATTACTAGGCTTTACTAGTAGTCGGTTTCGAAATAAGGCTTTTCAGAACTAAGGCGTATAATTTATCCTAATCGTAAAAGCTAATAATTATTACTGTATTCGAAAATATTAAGTATAATATTTATCGTATTAATTATAAATGTAATTATTTCGTATCTTTAACTTAGCTTAAATAATACGGTTTAGTTAACCTTATATAAAACGATTTAAAAAGCTCTTTTTAATATTTTATAATAATTATTATTATATAAAATTAAGAGTTATTCGGGATATCTAGATATATATATATAACATACAGTATATAGCTAATCTATTTACTAAGTATATATATAACTGGTTTTATATAAACGTAACCGGAGGGCACCCCTTAAAAACCTTGCCTTATTAAAATCAGACCTTATTTTTAAGGTTGTATAGCTACGTTTATAACGCAGCTATAGCTAGGGCTTATACTTTAAATACCGACTTACAAAAGACCTATAAAAATAATAAAACCTTAAAAATAAGGCGTAATAAAAAGTTCTAATATTGTATATTCGTTTTTAATAGTCTTATATAAATTTTATAAAATTTATAATAAAAACTTTCAAATAAAATAACAATAATAAATAATTAAAAAATAATAAAAAATACGATTATATACAGCTTTAAAAAGGCTTTTTAACCGTATATATAACATCTAACTCGGAGTTAGTTTAGTAAAAATATTAAGAAAATAAATCGAATTTTTTATTTTCGATAAACTTTTTAACCGGAAGGTTTTTTATTACGATATAATAACTATAACCTATATAATAAAAAAACAACTAAACGGGTTTTTCTTATATTAAATTATTTTTAAAAAGTTTAAAATAAAATATTACGACCGTTAATTATTACGTCGAAAAAAAAATACGTTCCGGTTAATCGAATCCGGAATTTTTTATAATTATAACGTAATAATTATAGCCCGTGCGGTTAAAAAAATAATATACGAGCCTTTCCTATATAGAATATACTTAGGAAATCCGGTATATAATAATATAACCGATAATTCTATTATTGCAGCTTTAAAAGCGTTACGGTTACTTATTTCCCGGATATAAACTTAATCGTATCGGCCTTAATTTTAATTTAAAAAAATTTCCCAAAAATTTTGTACATATATTAGCTTATATTTAACCCGTACGCATAGTCTTATATTTATCGGCCTTAAATTAGCTGCGTAAAAAAATTTTGTTTAAATTTTTTAAATTTTAAAAAAAAATTGTTTTAGAATTTTGGTAAAAGTACTGAAAATGAACCTATTTATCTATAATTTAAATTTAAGCCTTATTAGCTTGGAACGGGGATATAGAATTTAATTAGTTAGTTTTTAACGTAATATAACAGTATATTAAAAAACGAGCTAGTAAAGGTTTAAGCTAGCTAAGGTAATAAAAACCGTCCCGTTTAAATAAAGGCCGGAAAAACGTAATGCGGGTTATTAATACGGTAATAAATAATAGTACGTATACGATTAACTTAATTAGTTCCTAAAGCCCTTAATTACTTTAATTAATCGCCGATACGGTAGCGGAGCCGAAGCCTTAATTAATTTAATTTCTTTAAGTTAACGCTATTTAAAGAAATAGTAACTTAAGTTAAATTCGAACTAATTATTTTTTGCGATTAATCGTAATAGGGTACTTAAGCTTATTATATTTAAAAAAAGACACCTAGGTTCGCGATTATTAAGCTATTAGGCTAGTTATCATTATTATATAAATAATTTTCTTTATTAAGTTTAAAATTAAAATAATTTAATATTAAAAAAATTCTTCGTAAGGTTTTTATTCGATAACTTAATAAACGCCTTTATTCATTATTAAAATATCGCCGTTTACTTATTTATATTTATATATTTTAAATTATCGTAGTTATTTTATTAATATTATAATCGAAAATTAGAATTTCTTTACTATTATATAGTAGATATTTTACCCTTTTTAAATGAGTTTAATTAAATGTTAATTACCTTACCGAGCTTTATTTACCAAGTATTTAAACGTAATTTACTATATCTTATAGATAGTTTTCTATCGAAATAATTATTATGCGCCCTTTTACGCTATTTCGAAGTAGGTATGAAATAAGTATTTTTAAACATTAACTTACAGTTAAATTATTAAATAGTAAAAATTAAAAAATATTATCATATAAGGGAAAGTATTATAATTCGATACTATAAAGTATTTAAAAAGAACTGTTAGCGTATTTAAGTTATTATTTATATGCATATTATTACTATTATTGTTTAACTATATAATAATTTTATAGTTTTTAAAAAGAGAATAAAAATACTTATATATTTTATATATTAAGGGTTTAAACCAGCTAATTAAATATTTAAGCGTTTTATAATAACGTTTTTAATTAAATGATATTAATAAGTTGTTATCATTATTAAGTAATACTTATTTATTTTTTTAAAAACTAAGTTATTTAAGAAAATATTATGTAAGGTCGTTAGGTTTAAGCCGTATTATCTAGGCTAAGTTAAAGATATAAAGTAATTATACTAATAATTAATATAATAAATATTTTACCTAATATTTTCGAATACGGTATTTATTAATAGTTTTTACGGTAATAATAAATTGTATTTCGGTTACGAAAAGCCTTATTCCAAAACCGATTATTACGTAATACCGATAAACTTCGACCTTAATAAATTTTATATTTTTTAGCTAATTTAGTAAGGGGAATTTTAAATAATAACTTAAAAAATGTTAAGTTTTTTGCGGTAAACTTTAAATTAATATAAAATAATTACTTTGTAATTTTTTGCTAATTTTACGATTTTTTTAATCTCGATTAATTTTAAGGGTTTTTAAACTTTTATTAATTAAGATAATTAAAATATACCGGCTAAGTCCGAATATAAAGTTTTAATATTTCGTATTTCCGGAATCTCGACGGAAATAATTTCGATTAAATTATTCGATTTAAATAAAATAATCGGCCGAATAAAATATATTAATACCTTTATTAATATTAATAATTTATCCGAAAAAAATCAGGTTTTATTTTTAATTTTCGGATACGATTTAATTTAAAACGGCAAAAATAATCGATTTTTATATAAACTTATATTAAAAAATATCCGGTTTATAAAAAAATTATAAGTAAAATTAAATAATAATAATAACGGGTTTAAAAACGTTAAAATTTCACTTTTAAATCGATATAACGTACCATACAAGCGAACGGCCCATATAAACGAGCGGACTAAAATTTCCTACTTTATAACAACAAATCCAAATAACTTAACTATAACACGTTAAATAAATTTAAATTAATTATATACTTTGTTGCTAACCGTATATATAGCTCTAAAATAAATGCACGTATTATATCAAGCTTTATTACGGACATATATTACTATTTCCTCCTGCCAACCCGTATACGATAACCATTTCCAATAACTATTAACAACATTTCATTTTGTTACTATCTTTTCTACTAACCGAAAAACGTATTTATCCCGTATAATAAATATTCTTCTTTATTGGAATTCTTTATATTAACAATTTTGTATATATAAAGTCGAATTATTATTCCAACAAATCCTGCAATACCGCGATATACCTTTCCGACGCGCCCTAAAACAAAGCCCTATAACCTTACCCCGCAACCTTGCAACGCGTTTTTTAATAAACCCTATAACCTTCAATTTTGCGAATATTTTCCACGTATTAAAGCCGAATAAAAAACGTTCGCGTATATAAGTTGCGAATTAGGTCGGGAATAAGTATTTAATCGGTCGGCTTTAATTCTTACGAAATAAAGGTAATATTAGTTCGGACGCGTTCGGGGTTAATCGGTTGTATATAAGTTAGCAAGAAAAAATAACAATATAACGTCCGTAACAAGGCTTAATATAATACGTATATTTATTTTAAAGCTATATATACGGTTAGCAATAAAGTATATAATTAATTTGAATTTATTTAACGTATTATGGTTAAGTTATTTAGATTTATTATTACAAAATGGGAAATTTTGGTCCGCTCGCTTATATGGGCCGTTCGCTTATGTAGTACGTTAAGCTGGAGGATTATAAGTAATAATTTATCCGGTTATTTCGGATTACGAAAACCGTTTAGAATTCCGTTAAGAATAGTCGTCGATAGGGGCATAATTAGGTAGTTTATAAGGTTAAGGTTTAGTAAAGCTTAGCAACCGATAATATAATTTATTTATTTGTTTAATTTAGTTCTATAGTTACGTCTTCTTTAAAGAGAAAGAAAATATTATAAAATCTTTTTTATTAAATTACTTAATAATTTTATATAAGGTCGTTAGGTTTAAGCCGTATTATCTAGATTAAATTAAAGATATAAAGTAATTATATTAATAATTAATACGATAAATATTTTACTTAATATTTTCGAATACGGTAATTATTAATGGTTTTTACGGTAACGATAAATTATACCTTAGTTGTAAAAAGCCTTATTTCGAAGCCGATTACGTAATGCCGATAAATTTTAATTTTAATAAATTTTATGCCCTTTAGCTAATTTAGTAAAGGGAATTTTAAATAATAATTTAAGAGATATTAAGTTTTTTGCGGTAAACCTTAAGTCCATATAAAATGGTTATTTTATAACCCTTCGCCAGTTTTACAATTTTTTAAACCTTAATTAATCTTAGGGCACCTTTTTAAACTTTTATTAATTAAAATAATTAAAATATACCGGCTAAATTCGAATATAAAGTTTTAATATTTCGTATTTCCGAAATCTCGACCGAAACGGTTTTAATTAAGTTATTTAATTTAAATAAAATAATCGGCCGAATAAAATATATCGATACCTCCGTCGATATTAATAATTTATTTGAGAAAAATCGGGTTTTATTTTTAATTTTCGGATACGATTTAATTTAAAACGGTGGAAATAATCGGTTTTTGCGTAAATTTATACCAAAAAATATCCGGCTTATAGAAAAATTATTAGTAAAACTGGAGGATAACGATAACAAGTTTAAAAATATCGAAATTCAACTTTTAAATCGATATAAAAAGGATTACGAACGATAATTTGTCCGGTTATTCCGGATTGCGAAAACCGTTCAGAATTCCGTTAAGAATAATCGTCGATAAGGGCATAATTAGGCAATTTATAAGGTTGGGATTTAATAAAGCTTAGCAACCGATAATATAATTTGTTTATTTATTTAATTTAATTCCACGGTTACGTCTTCTTTAGGGAAAACTTAATAATTTTATAAAACATTTTCTCGTAAATAAAAAATAATTTATATAGTTATAATTTAAATTTTTAAGATTAAATAAACCATATTAAAATAAAAGAAATTAATAAAAACATTTATTTATTTTAATTTAATATAATCGGTTATTATACCAGCTTTAAAAGTAATATAAAAGGGATTTAAAAAAGCTTTTTAATACTATATAAATCTTTTAATATATAATATATAAATATATTAAAAACTAAAGTTAACATTAAAAGTAAAAAATATATATTTTTTAATAATATAGTTTATTACAAATTAATTTTTATATTTAATAAAATTTTCCTTAAAAGAGACGTAATCGTAGAATAAAATTAAATAAATAAATAGATTATAACATCGGTTACTAAGTTTTACCAAGCCTTAATATTTTTACAGGTAACTTTAAATTACCTTATTATGCCTTTATTAACGACCATTTTTAACCGAATTTTAAACGGTTTTCGTAATCCGGAATAACCGGATAAATTATCGTTCGTAATTTTCTTTATATCGAGTTAAAAGTTGAATTTCGAAATTTTTAAACTTTTTGCAGTTTATATTTAGCTTTCCCAGTAGTTTTTCTATACGGTCGATATTTTTTAATTATTTTTGCTTATATAAATTAAATCGTATCCGAGGATTAAAAATAAAATCCGATTTTTTTAAGAAAAGTTGGTTAAATTAACGGAAATATCGATATTTTTAATTCGTTTTAAAGTTTTATTAGGTTTAAAGATTTTAAAAAAAAACGTTTTCCGTAAAAACTTTATAATTACGGAATACCGGTATTTTGTAATGGGAATTGCCCGGTATGTTTTAGCTGTTTTAATTAATAGGGATTCGAAAAGTTATAGGATTTATTAAGGTTAAAAGTAACTGGTTTAAAGTTCCTAGCTTTTTTTCCTGGTTAATATCTGATATTTTTAATCGTAAGATTAGCAAAAGGTTACAAAGTAACTATTTTATACGGACTTAAGGTTTACCGCGAAAAGCTTAATATCTCCTAAGTTATTATATTCTAGAAAATTCTCTTTGCCGAACCGTAAAGCTAGAAAACATAAGGTTTATCAAGGTCGAAATTTATCGGTATTGCGTAATAATTGGTTTCGGGATAAGGCTTTT
Organism: Monosporascus sp. CRB-8-3; assembly: GCA_004155055.1. Taxonomy (NCBI): domain Eukaryota; kingdom Fungi; phylum Ascomycota; class Sordariomycetes; order Xylariales; genus Monosporascus; species Monosporascus sp. CRB-8-3. The sequence continues at coordinate 15,297 of QJNZ01000057.1, forward strand.
TGTAACCGAGGTATATAATTTATTATTACCGTAAAAATTATTAATAATTATTATATCCGAAAATATTAGGTAAAATATTTATCGTATTAATTATTAATATAATTATTGCGTATTTTTGATTTAGTTTAGATAATACGGCTTAAACCTAATAACTTTGTATATTTAATAAAATAATAAGTTTTATAAGTATTAAAAAGTTTTTTTTCTTTTTATACATATTTTAATATATTTACCGTAAAATGGTTTTTACTTATAGTAATTTTATATTTAAGTAAATATAATTTATAAGTAAATTAATAAAAAAATTCTTAGTAAAAAGAATAAATAAAAGCAAAGCTTAATTTTAAATCTTTATATTTTATTTATTTTAAATTATATATAAATAATTTAATATATTTAAATAAGTTTTTTATAGCCGGTTATATTAATAATAATTATGTTTATTATTATTAAAATTACTATTTAAATTTAAATTTTATCGATATTATAAAACGTTTTAATTAAATTACGTAATATAATAATAACTTAAATTAATATAATTTATTTATTATAATAATTTTTTATATTTTTATAAAATTAACCTTTTAAATAATAATAATATATTATAATATATTATATTTTCCCTAAAGAAACGTAACTATAAAATCAAATTAAACAAATAAATAGATTATGTTATCGGTTATTAAACTTTATTAAACCCTAACCTTATAGGCGTTTTATTTCAAGGTAACTTTAAACTGCTTAATTATACTCTTATTAACGACCATTCTTAACAAAATTTTAAACGGTTTTCGCAATCCGAAATAACTAAATAAATTATCGTTCGTAATTTTCCAGCTTATATTAATTGAAAAATTAAATTTTCACGTTTTTAAAATTGTTATTATTATTTTTTAATTTTATTAGTAATTTTTTTATAACCCGGATTTTTTTAATATAAATTTACGTAAAAATTAATTATTTCCGTTATTTTAAATTAAATTATATCCGAAAATTAAAAATAAAATCCGATTTTTTTCGGATAAGTTATTAATATTAACAAAAACATTAATATATTTTATTCGGTTAATTATTTTATTTAAATCGGGTAATTTAATCGAAACCGTTTCTGTCGAAATTCCGAAAATACGAAATATTAACATTTTATATTCGGACTTAACCGGTATATTTTTAGTTATTTTAATTAATAAGGGTTTAAAAAGGTACCCTGAAATTAATCGAAATTAAAAAAGGTAGCTGGTCTGGAATTGCTAACCCTTTTTCCTAGCTAATATCTAACACTTTTAATCCTAAGACTGGCGAAAGGTCGTAAAGCAGCTATCTTATACGGATTTCAGGTTTACCGCAAAAAGCTTAACATCTCCTGAGTTATTGAGATTCCCCCTGCTAAACTAGCCAGAGGGCATAAGGTTTATTAGGGTTAAAGCTTATCGGTATTACGTAATAATTAACTTCGGAATAAAGCTTTTCGCAACCGAAATATAATTTATTATTACCGTAAAAACCATTAATAATTACCGTATTCGAAAATATTAAATAAAGTATTTATCGTGTTAATTATTAGTATAATTACTTTATATCTTTAGTTTAGCCTGGATAATACGGCTTAAACTTAACGACCTTGTATAATATATTATAATATTACTAGTATTAATCTAATATAGTTAGATAAATATATATATAAATATAAATTAAAACTTTATTTAATAATTTAATTTTTTAAGTAGCGTTACTATTCGTAAATTAAAAATGATATTACTTTAAACGTATTTATTATAATATCGAAATTTTAAAATAATTTCGATAATATTATAATAAAAATTTTATTTTATCTACTTATTTAAGCCGTTCGTTTTTATAATTCGTTTAAGTTTTTAAAATAGCTTATTAAAAAGTTATAAATTTTAAGATTATTTTTAATCTTTTTTATATAACTTCTCGAGAATCTTCCTTTTAACAAACTGTAATTATAATGATGGGAATGGAATATACGCCTACTTTAAATTCGGCCCTGCTAAGGCGAAGGATCCAGCCCATTAGACCCAGATTCGGCCAGCAGTCCATCTGGTCATGCTGCCCCTTATCGCAGCGCAACCGAGATGTCGCCATGCCTGCATAAAAAGCGTAATAAAAAAACTTATATACCATTATGCGATATCAAATCAATTTAACATGGGCTAAATCTTTAGATGCGGTTCAGCTCTTACTCCTATCATTATATAAGCTGCCCTATTCGGGCTATATTTTATTTTTCCTAAATCAGTTAACAGCTGCCAACTTCCTGGTAACCTGTATAAGCCCCACCCTATAGCCCACATACCTAAAGCTAACGTTTTAGCTACGATATTTAATTAATTCTTATAATTAATATATTCCGTTTCTTATTATACTTACTTATAACTCGGCGCAACGTAATAATAATAATAACACCATACCGCCGTACTTACGAACTTTCTTTTTAAGCTATACGTTCGTAAAAAATTATTACAAATAACTCGAGGAAAACCTTTATAAGCAAGGCGTAAAAAATTAACAGTTTTACAAATAAAGTACGGAAAATTAATAACTTTAAAGTTATAACGCGGAGGATTAATAACTTTACAATTTATTTACAATATAATCTGCGCCATATTACAGCTTTAACGGGATATAAAAGATTAATAAGCAGCGTATACTGCAAAACGGCAACGTATTAATAAAACCCCCGACGTTAATTTTTACAAATATCGTAATATTAACGATATTTTAAAAAAAGCTGAAAATTAAAAAAGTTAAAAAGTTTAAGAAACTTAAAAAGGTTAGGAAATAATTGACCTAACGGAGGATTAACTGATTTTTCTATATATTATTATAGTGCGTCGTACCTTATATAATGTTAGAAAGTAGCAGATATGTTGTTGGAATGCTAGTATCAATTAAAAACGGTGCAAATCATATACAAAATCAGGTGTATCAGGTAGGTGCACGCATTTAGGGGGTATGGGTGGGTCTCTTACAGGCTACTTGGAAGCTGACAGCTGTCAAGGTGCCTAGGAAAAATAAAATATAGCCCGAATAGGGCAGCTCCATTATATATACCCGGAATGCTAAAGGACCTGGGCCTGGAGCCACCCCGCAACGGTAACGCTAGGGATTCCTACACTACAGCCCCTTTCTGTGGAATATATAAACTGGGGTTTCACGAAAGATAACGAGTTGTGGCTGCATACCGGCAATTCAGAGCGTGCTCGGCTATAGAGCAGATTGGTCATACCTTAGCTGGTTAGAGCCTATTCACCCGCCGAGTTATCTGATCAGATTAGATGGCCGATTTCCGGAGTGGGGTTCAAGCACGGCCGATTATCCACTTTAGACCTCCACACTACTTAGGTAAGTAAGTAGTTTGCCTCATGGGTAATAATCCGCCCTTCTGGTGCATCACGAATTCTTACCTGTTACGAGACATAAAGCGATACATGTTGAGCTGCCTAGGCTAAAACTAACCCAAACGCCCACGCGGCTTCTGCTTAGAAAGAAGACCAAGCGAGGAGCCGGCTAGCTGGGCTCCCAGACCCCGGGCAACACAATGAGCTCAGCTGCCAACTTAAGGAGGCTTCGCATCGGCGTAGATGTCGGCGGCACGAACACCGATGGAGTCGTGCTGGACCCCTCACGAGCCTCAGAGCCCGGCAGGGGCATCATTGCCTGGCACAAGGTGCCGACAACTACTAATCCGAGTTTCGGCATCAACAGGGTGATTACAGCTATGTTTGGGAACGCCAGGATCAACCCAGATCATGTCGCGAGCGTCACAATAGGAACCACGCATTTTGTGAACGCCGTCGTGGAGAGGGACGTGACGCGCCTGTCGAAGGTCGCAGTCATCCGCCTATGCGGTCCCTTCTCTAAACATACACCGCCGTGTATCGACTGGCCGGAAGACATACGTGAGCTCATCCTCGGGTATTATGCTCTCGTAAAAGGCGGCTTAGAAGTCGATGGGTTCCTCATCTCGGATATCGACGAGAAGGAAATCAAAGAGCAATGTGCCGTCATCCGAGGGAAGGGCATCAAGAGCATCGTCATTAACGGTATCTTCAGCCCCATCGACACCGTACAGCGCCAGGAAGAGCGTGCCGCGGATATCGTCCGTGCCCAGATTCCCGGTTGTAACGTTGTGTGCTCCAAGGCCGTGGCTAACCTCGGCTTTCTGGAACGGGAGAACGCTGCGATTCTCAACGCGTCGATTCTACCCTTTGCGCGCAAGACAATCCAATCCTTCCACGAGCCGATGAAGAAACTGGGTTTGCATTGTCCCGTTTTCATCACGCAAAATGACGGGACAATTTTGTCCGGCGACATGGCCGCGAAGCTGCCCATTAGGACATTCTCAAGTGGCCCTACGAACAGCATGCGTGGCGCTGCGTTCTTGATGCAAAATCAACTTGAGGGGGATGTGATGGTGGTGGATATTGGTGGCACTACTGCTGACGTAGGCTTGCTGCTCGCTAATGGTTTCCCCCGGCAACAGGCTGCGTACAGCAGTCTTGCTGGCGTGCGGATGAATTTCTCCTGTCCAGATATCAAGAGTATCGCCCTTGGTGGGGGCTCGATAGTCCGTAGTAGTGAGCCGATGACCGTAGGCCCCGATAGCGTCGGTTACAACTTGACAAAAGATGCCATCGTCTTTGGCGGGGACATCCTCACCGCGACTGATTGCACGGTGCTGGGGGATCCGACACTTGAGATCGGCAACCGGGAGCTGGTGAGACGAGCGCTAAACCACGAGGGTGTTACGAAGTTCCAGAACATTGTCAGGCAGAAGCTGGAGAAAGTAATTGATACGATGAAGACCTCGCCCGAGGATGTTCCCGTGGTGCTTGTAGGAGGGGGCGCCGTCATCGCACCGGAAGAGCTAGGAGGCGCGAGCAAAGTCGTCAAGCCGCAGTGGTCAGAGGTTGCGAATGCTATCGGTGCTGCGACGGCAAGAGTCAGCGCTGTAGTAGATACAGTGGAATCTACTGAGGCCAAGACACCGAAGGAGTTGCTTGACGGTATCTGCCAAGAGGCTGTCGAGAGAACCGTGATAGCAGGCGCGTCCAGAGAGTCTGTAAAAGTTATGGAAATAGAGACGCTACCCTTGGCGGTAAGTTGTCAGCCCCTGTTGGTCATCTAGGGCCCTAACAAAAGCTGATACGACCCGTAGTATATCACTAATAAAACCCGCTTTATCGTGCGGACAGCTGGCGACTTTGATTTCTCGCGTACCGACCTTTCTGCCTTCCTGATGGAAGGAACTTCCTCTGGGGTAGAGCTCCAAATGGAAGAGTACGAGAGGTCCAGCGCCAGGGCCACAAGGGAGGCCCAACACGAATCGAAAGGGGACGTCGATATCGACGCCTATAGGCCCACAGTCAAGAATCGGATTTGGTATATTAGCGAGACCGATATAGACTGGGTCGCGATTGGCTGTTACATCCTCGGTACCGGCGGCGGAGGTTCGCCTTATTCAGCCATGGTGCGCCTAAAACAGATGCTACGGAACGGCGCCGTTGTGCGGGTCGCGAACCTGTACGATATCCCCGACGACGCGGCAGTCGGCTGCGGCGGCGGTGTTGGCTCGCCGACTGTTGGCATTGAGAAGTTGGCGGGTGATGAAATGCTACAAGCGCAGCGAGAGCTCTACAAGGTTTGCGACGCCAAAGCCACGCACATGATCGCGGTCGAGATCGGTGGTGGCAACGGGTTACAAAGCATGATCATCGGCGCTAGCACTAACATGGATTTGCCTGCTGTCGACGCTGACTGGATGGGGCGCGCGTATCCAACGAAATGGCAGACCACACCAGTCGTCTTCAATGAGCGCGACATCATATGGGCACCCGTGTCCATGGCGGATGGCAATGGAAACATCGTCATCATGCCCAAGGCGAAATCTGACCTTCACGTCGAGAAGATCCTGCGGGCGGCGTTGAGCGAAATGGGCTCGTCCGTCGGTGCGGCCGACGCGCCTGTCACCGGCGCCGAGTGCAAGCGTTGGGCTGTGGAGCACACCATCTCCCAGTCATGGAGGATCGGGCGAGCGGTCGTGAGGGCGCGGAAGAACAACTGCGTTGACAATGTCGCCGAGATCATACTAGCGGAGTGCGGCGGCCCACATGCAGGGAGGGTACTTTGGAAGGGGAAAGTCATCGGCGTCGAGCGGACGCTAAGGATGGGCCACATATACGGGGAGTTGATTATTCAGGGGGCGGACGTGGTCGACCGCCAGAGCACTACCAAGTCCCCGAGCGGCGAGACATCCCAGTTCCAGGGTACTATCAAGATCCCGTTTAAAAATGAGAATATTGCGGCGATCAAGATCTCTCGGTCAGTAGTAGACGGTAAGGTTGTGGATAAGGAAGAAGGGGTCCTAGGCTTAGTGCCGGACTTGATTTCGGTCATTGACGCGCAGAACGGTGAAGCCATCGGGACCCCTGAATACCGGTACGGACTCCTCGTCATCGTCCTGGGCATTACGGCCAGTGATCGCTGGACTTCGGAAAGAGGCATAGAGATCGGTGGACCCAAAAGCTTCGGCATGGATCATTTGACGTACAAACCGCTGGGCAAGTTTGTCAAGCCTATTAGTGTCATAGATGAGTTTGACATCAGTGAATAATATCGAAACCTTAGTACAACAAATTACCTCGTCCCTTAAAATGTGACGGCCATGGCGGAAACTTCGTCCATCTCATCCCACCTCGATAGATTCAGCAGCTGACATGGACTTTCCGTCGCCGAAAGGGGTGCCTTCTCTCTGTAAGGGAGATAACGTCTTGGAAATTATATAACATTATATATAGTTTAAAGAGACATTACTCTTTTTACTTCGAATTTTTTTTAAATTTAATTTATTATTTAAATTAATAAATTAATAAATTTATATTCTTTATAAATTAAAAAATAACTTTACTTTTAATTATAATCTATAATATATAGTTATAAATATATATTAATTAAAAGTTAAAAAAGTAAATAAATAATAAGATATATATATATAGCCTAATAACTTAATAGTTACGAGCCTAGGTATTTTTTTATAATTATAATAAGCCTAGGCATTTTGTTACGATTAATCGCAAGAGATAACTGGTTCGAATCCAGCTTAAAGAAGCTAGACCAATTAAGGCTTCGGCTCGGCTACCGTGTCGGCGACAACTGGAGCGGTTGGGAGCTCTAGGAACTAGCCGTAATTAAGGGCTTTAAAAACTAATTAAATTAATCGTATACGTAATTACATATTTACTACCGTATTTCTATAACCCGTATCATATTTTTCCGGTCTTTATTAAAAAGAAACGGTTTATAAAAGGTGTTCTCCGGTTACGTTTATATAAAACTAATTATATATATAAATTATAAAAATTTTTTAAAAAATTAATTAATTTTTTTTTTACAGAATATAACATTTAATAGAAAATAATTAAGTTATAAATGATAATATACAAGTAATCTTTAATAAAGTTATTAATTAAAATTATTATATAATTATAAGATATTATAAAAATGATTAGAAAAATACCGGGTTTATAATATATAATTTTAAAAATAATTCGAGATATATAACGGTATTATTACGGCATTAATTATCTTTTAAAACATAGTAAAATATTTTATTATTATATAAAAAAAGAAAAGGAGAATATATTATAAAAATATATAATATCTTTATATATATAATGTTTTAATAACGATTTAGTAATTTAAATAAAGCGTATAATATATAGCGTAATAATAACTTCTTTAATTTAAAGTAATTATTTTTAACTACTTAAAAATATTTTTTAAAAAATAAATAGCTAGTTTTAAATTTTAATTTTTATATAGTATATTAAATATTTTAAACGGTTAAGAAGGTATTATAATGAATATATATTAAATTAATATAAGGCCGTAACGGAGGTACTGTTTTAAGGCGGTAAATATAATGTTAGTTCCGGTCCGGAATAATGGTAAGGCGGCAGGTTTGTTTATTAATTAACCGAAAATTCTGTTACTTTTATTATTATTTTCGCGATATAAATACCAGGTTTTATTCCCGGGTTTTTATTATTCATTTATTTTTCTAAAAACGCCGTAATAATAATATATTATTGCCGTTTTATCTGTTTTAAATTTCTATATAGTTCGTTTGTTAATCTTATTTTTTATTTGTTTTAAATTATCTTTATATTATCGTAATAATATTTTTACGTTGTTATATTACGTACGTAGCTTTAATTTATATTTATTACTATTAAATAATTTATTTTCGTAATATTATATATAAATTACATTTTACTTTTAGTTTTTATTTTATTTTCCGTTACCGTTTTAATTTTACCATAATAAAAAAAGTATACGTTATATGTTAATAAACGATTTTTTCCCCTTAAATTATCGTATTATATTATTAATTTCTTTTTAATATTACGTTATTAATCTGGCGCAAAGCGTTTAAGGAGATCTTTTAAGTTTTAAAGTTTTATTAAAATAAGTTACGGTTTATTTTAGCGTTAACCGGGACGTTAATAATAATTTAATTATAGACGCTAACGGTACCTAGACATATAAATATAACGACGATTTCGGTAAAGAAATCTGTAACGCGGTATTACAGCTATATACCGCATTCGAAACGATAGAAAAAATATATTGCTTTATTCTTAATATAACGGACGTTAGGATAAAAGTAAATTTAAGGTAAAGTGCTACTGAGGTATCTAGCTATGTACATATAAACTGATCCGTTCACTACATATATGTACACAAATGGTTTTGTACAAACGCAACCGGGAAGCACCCCCTAAAAACCGTCCCTTCTTGGCCAAGGGCCGGAAAAACGCAATACGAGTTATGTAACACGGCAACTGACGATAAGATATACGATTAATTAATTAATTAATTCCCAAAGCCTCTAATTGCGACTAATTCCAAAAGCCCCCAGCCACCTCTTAATTGTCGCCGACATGGTAACGGAGCCGAAGCCCTAATTAGTCTAGCTCCTTTAGGCTAGCGCTATATAAAAGAACGGTAACCTAAACTGGATTTAAACCATTTGTTTTTTAAAATTAACCGAAATAAAGTACCCAAGTTTATTGCAATTAAAAAAGACACCTAGGTTCGTAACTATTAAGTTATTAGGTTAAAAGTAAATTTTAATTTAAATTCGTCGTTACGTTATTAATTTAACGTTAAAAGATATTATTAATTATTTACCGTAATTATTTATTTATTAATACGGTAATATTAAACCGATATTTAAATTACCGTTTAAAAAAAGGCTATTTAATACCGTTTAATTTGTCGTAATAAAAATTATTAATTATAAGCGTTAATTAAATATATTCTCCGAAACGAAAATAATTACCGTTATTTTTATTAATATAAATCCCGCTTAAACGGCCGTCGATATAATAAGGCTTTTCTTTATTTTTAATAACTTTAATTATTCTTATATTATTATTCCGCCGTATTTAAATTATTAATTAAGTTGCGATTTCGTTATATAATCGTTATAATAATGCACCGTAATTTAGCCGCTTATAAAAAGGTTCCGATATTAATAATATTTAAATATTTATATTTATATATATATCTTAATATAATAATGCTTTTATCGTATTATTATCGCAGTGTTAATTTAATTAAATATGTGTATTTTTTAATATTTACGTTTTTTTTATACTTTAATTATTTTAATAATTTCTATATTATTATTTTATTTAAAATCTTTTAAAAAGATATACATTAATTAAGTGGTCCGGGTTTATTAATAGTATTTTTATAAATTTTCATTATGTTTAAATTATAATTTTTTTAAAAAATTTCAACTAGTTTTTAAATAAGACGATGTAAATATAGTTGTTTAACTTTATATTAAAGGTTTTACCTAGTATTTTTTACATTTAAAATATTTTCGGAACATTATTTAATATTACCTTAGTTTTCCGCATTTGTTATAATAGCGCTTTACGTACGTTTATCTTAGTTTCCGTTAATTACGTTTTACCTTAGTAAATTTAATTTATAATCTTAAATTTAAGAAATATAAAAAATCGTGAATAATGTATAATATATCGGTAGCTATAAGGTAATAACGTAAGGGTATATATTAATACCGATAAAAGAGTTGATTTATTCATTATAAAACTTTTCGTTAAGTGTTTCCGATTTTACATACCGCGTATTTATTTATATTCGTTTTTTAACGAACGTATTAATATAAAAACGGTACCTATTAACTTATTTTATATAACAGTTTTGCGACTTTATTATTAATATCTTAATACGTTTATATTTTTACTTTATCAAATATATATAATATATAACATTATTAAATTCTTTTTATTACGCCGCCGTTATAGAAATGTCGAAAATACGTAACAGTTTCGTTTTTATAATAAGATATTAATTATTTCCGATATATAGTTGTTATTAACGAATTCGGTTAAAGGAAATTAATATACTTAATCGTTTTGATAAATATTTTTATAAAATAATATTTAATTATTACGCTAATTGTTTTTATTTAATTATTACTTTAAAAATAATACGTAATCGATATACGAACCGTTACGCTTAAACGTTAATTATAATTTTTTAAAAGTAATAATAAATTCCGTATTTCGGTCGAATATTATCGTAACCGGTATGTTATATAAACGGTATATATTAAAATTGAAAATATTAACGAAAATATTTATTACCATATTTTCGTAAAACGGTCGATTATTTTAACTTTTTATTAAAAGGCGGAAAACGATATAATTAATAGAAATATCATTTTATAAACAGAGTAAAGCCGGTAAAAAGGTTAAAGATTTTATTTAATAAAGTTTTAAAAGTTTTAATATAATAGTAAAAATAATAACTTTATATGAACGTAATTATATTTCGGAATAAATGCGGCTAGTAAATGATTTTACTTTAACATATTTATTACGACCTAACGGAAGGGAGACCTTGGAAACGATCTTAGCGGACCGAAACAAGACCTAAGTAAGTCAAGTCACGTAATTTGGATTTCCCTTACGAACAAGATCTAATTAAATCTATATAGATCCAATGTTTTTTAAATCTGTAAAAACGACAAAATCTATAAAAAATCCAGGTTTTTATAAAGGATATATACGTTCGTTATTTCATAATTTAAATAATACCAGCTTATAATATAACTTAATTACCCAAAATACCCTTAGTATTACCAAACGTAACTAAGTTATTTTTGTTACTTAAATCCCGTAATATAACTATTAACATAAACCGTATAATTTGGTTTAATAGTTGGTTAACTAGCCTAGCCGTTATACGTTATAAACTTTTATTTAATAATATTATTAAACTTTAAGCAATACTTAATTCGACAAGATAGCCCTTAATATTAAAAAAATCATTATTATCTAGTAACTCCAAAATAAGTTTAAGGAATTAAAAACCGAAGTTTAACAACTTAAAAAATAACCCAAAAAAAACCTTAGTACCTTAAAGGTTAAAGTTAAAAAGCCCCAGCCCTATAATAAAAAGGGGAATGTCTAAAATTTCCTTACTTAGGTTCGGGTATATCTCCGGTTTATAACTCTCGATAACCTAAAGGATTAGATCCTCGCCGCCTTAGCATTCCTTACCGGGAACGTATTCGATTAATTCGAGTTAATTTTAAGGGATTACCTGGAGAACGTTAAAAACGATATGGAAAAGTTTACTAGGGAACTTTTTGCCAATTATATCAACTTCGAGAAAAAACTAAAGGCTAACTTCGACAACCTTAATAAGGAACGTATCGTTGTATAAAAGATCTTACAGTTACGGCAAAAAGAACTAGCATTTAAATACGCAATAAAGTTCCGGAATCTAATAGCCAAGGTAAAATAGGTGGACGACGAGGATAACGTTTTGGTCGATATGTTTTATAAAAGGTTAAAAAACGACGTTAAAAATAAGATTATTAAGATCGAACGACCGATTTCCCTGGACAAATATATTACCGAAGCTATAAAAATCGATAATCGCCAGTTCGAAAAACGACAGGAAAAAAAAAGCCAGTACACCCCACGGTTTAAGTTTAACAGGACTAATTAAACCAGCGGACGAACCATATTTTTAACCTCCTTTAGAACTTAGCCAGGCCCTATAAAAATTAGAACCATCTAACGATAAAACCAACCATAAATTAAATGCTATAAGTGCGGTAAGATAAAATATAAGGCCTTTTAATATAAAGTACCTAAAAAACCGCGATAAAATAATTAGACCTCCGTACCAGGAAAATAACAACAAGATAACAAAGAAAACGGTAAGAAAACGATTAACATAATCCGATTACGATATACAGTGACGCAATAATACGAAAACTACCCCTATTAAAGGGATACCACTGAGGAAAAATCATTTGTCTAATTTCGGCAAAACGAGTTATAACAGGAACGAACTTAATAAGCCCTATAAAAATAGTTACAAAATTACTATAACTAAAAAAAGGATATTTACCCAGGAAAACTAAAACGTTATACTAAGATTTACGCTATTTATTATAATAAGCCCAAATGCTAATTTTACCAAAAATAAAAAGAAGTAATCTATTAACGCGTAACCCGGATATATTAAAAAGGGTTCGACTTTAAAAAACAAGGAGGATTTAATAAAAATAATCAACAATAATACCGATACTTACGATCGTTTACAGATCGGGATAAAGTCGACCAAAAAATGGCCCTATAAAATTAGCTATCCGGGGAATTATGCCTATAAGAAAACCTTTTTTACCATTTTGCGTAATGTAATTATTAAACAAAAAAAGAGTTAATCCAGAGAATAATAGAGAAATACTGTCAGCGAGCTATTACCGACTTAGGTATCTAACTGGCCTTTACTACGGACCTTAAAAAGCAATATACGATCAAAAAAAAATCAAAAGCTTCGTTAAAAAAATCAATAGGATTTAAAGAATAAAGCCCAATAAAAAAAAAGACAGTTTATAGTTAACATTACCAAACGAAAAGGTAATTAAAACCCTTGCCGAAAATACAAAAGAAAAACTCGCGAAATAAACCTGCGAACAATAAAAAATATAACGACATATTAAATAACTCTAAGAACGAATAACTTATTTAAAACGATAAATAAAAGAACTTCAACGACAAAATAAAAAACGAACAGCAGAAATTAAATAATTATTACGGACCCCAAAAGACTAACGCCGCCTATAAGAAAGCCGTAAGTAAGCGGGAGAAAAAAGGGTAAAATACAGTACCTTAAAAGGGCTCTAAACGCAATAATCGGAACCACGGGCGATAACGCTATTATAATACGAATACGGATTAAGAAAAACTGGTATACTGTAATAGTAGATTACGGAGCAATAACCGTTAACTATATCAGTTTAAAGGTAATAAATTAGTTAAAATTACCATAAAAAGAAGAAAATCACCCTTATAAGGCCGTAAATGCCGAAGGTTAAAATTTTACCTATAACGACGGATAAGTTAAACGCGAAATTAATTATCTTAAAACCTTTATTAAAGGAAAAAAACAAACCATTAATTTCGACATTATCTTATTAACAAAATATAACATAATCATTAAATTACTATAATTACGCTAATATAACCCCTTAATTAATTAAAAAACTAATCAAGTAAGCTTTCGTTTACTCTCTAACGTAAAAAAAAAAAAATTTTTTTTTTAAAATCTTAACATTCGATTAAAAAAACGACAAATACAAACATAAAAACATAACAAAAACCTTACCACCTAAAAAAACAAAACATATTTAAAATAAAGGGTATAATAAAAAAATATAACGCGTTATTACAAATCTTAAAGCACGATTTTAACAGATAAACGATAACTTATAAACGCAACCCGAGAAAGCATTAAAATAAAGAATAAAAGTACTATTACAGTATTACAAATATAAAAAGCTTTTTCGAAAAAAATTCGACATAAAACTACTATAATACAGCAAATAAAATTATAAAATAATTCTTAAAAACGGCAAAATAACTACCTTTTATCCCATTTACAACTTAAACAAGGTAAAATTATACGCTTTTCGCGATTATTTAAAAGATAAATTACGAAAAGGATATATATAACGCTTTAAGTCGTTAGCAAGGTACCTAATATTTTTCGTACTACGAAAAAACGGAAAACTGCGACTTATTATTAATTACCGATAACTTAACGATATTACTATTAAGGATAAAATACCACTACCGTTAATTATTAAAATCAAAGATCGGTTATAAAATACCAAATAATTTACGGCCTTAAACCTAAAAAAAAAAATACAACCAAATTCGAATCAAGTTAAAAAACGAATAAAAACAACTTTTAAGACAAAATACGGATTATTTAAGTACCTCGTTATACTTTTAAGACTTACGAACGCCCCAGTAACCTTTTAACGGATAATTAATTACGTACTCCGAAAGTACCTTAATATCCTTATATCAGCAGTCACAGTGATCAAATGCAGGATTCTGGCGTAAAGCGCATGGTTATTCTAGGAAAGACTGAAGAAGTCTGGGGGCAATCGCCTTTACATATACGTTTGGCTGTACAAAGGATGGTTCCTGGATAAAAGCTGTCCTAGGCAGTATTTGCAGCCTAGACGTACTAGCCGTGGGTATTTGAAAGTACCAATTGCCAATATATCCTTTTGCGTTAGGTAACCTTGTTTACGTAATTTTTCTTAAAATCAGATTTAAAACTTTAGGAAAATCCATTAAAATCTTTAATTTATATGGGATTTAAACCTTCGTTTTTGTTATTTTTATTAAAAGTGGGGTTATGCAATTAACCCGTTATACCAAAATACCGGCTTTTTCGTTTTACCGTTTTTTCGCAGCCGTTTCGGAATACGGGGTTTACTTTTTCCGAAACAATTCGGATTAAGCTAGGCGTTAGTATAGGAAAACGTTTTATATACGTTACCTTATTACGTTAAAGGTTTTATAACTTTAAAAATCGGTTTTATTTTTTAACGGTAATATTAGTAAGTTATTAAAAAAAAATTTAAATTCCCCCTTATAAAAGGTTATTAAATAAAGGTTTTTTTTCCGGTTAGTTAAGGGATATTAATTAGCTATAAGCTATATATGGGATATTAATATTTTTAGGTAAAGATTAACATAAATGGTTATAGTTATATATAAATAAGTGATTTTATAAGAGGTTAAAGTTTTAAAACTAATAAGTAAATAGATATTTTCGGGTAATTGTAAAAAAAATACTGCGGTTATCGCTTTTAATAACGAGAAATAAGTTTTAATAAGGGAACGCCCTTTTTCCCGTATAAAGGGAATCCAGCGGAATTATTCTTTTTATTAGTTGCTTTAATTAAATTTTAAGTATTTTCTAACTTTTCTTATATTTCCTTAAATTTTAAGTTAGTTATAAACCGTTTAAAATTTGCCTTATTAAATAGTTTTGTAAATCCGTTAATAAGATTGTTTTTGCTTTTTACGTATTAAAAGCTAATATTTCTTTTTCGGATTTCCTAATATACGTAATAATATTTAATTCGAACAGGGTTGATATTGTAGTCTGTAGTTTTTATTCATTTTGTAGTAACTAACTACTGTAGTTTTAGTTAAGCTACTGACTAACTAATGTAGTTTTAGTCAGGCTACTAACTAACTACAACCTGAATAAATAAATCCCTAATTAAATAAGGAAAAATTTTAAAAATAAAAGAAAATCCTTTTTAAATAACTTTAAAAATAACGGATTTTTTAAATTTAAAATTAAAGATTTATATATAAAAATAAAGAAAATAACAATTTAGTAACTAATAGTTACTACAAGACTAACTACATGTAGTTAGTTTTAGTCAGAGCACTGACTAACTACAGACTACACGGTTTAGTCTGTAGTCTGACTATTAGTAACTAATTATCAACCCTGAATTCGAATATGACGTTTTTTTTGTATTATTTATATATTTTTTACTTATTTAAGCGTATTTGTATTGTTTTTTAAAATAGGAATAGAACTTTTAAATATAAGCTTTAGTTTTATTAAAAAGTTTTTAATTTTAGCTGCCTTTATAGCTGTTATTTTTACTTTTACGTATTCTGCTTCCGTGGTATATTTAATAATAATATGTTGTAATTTCGAAATTTATAAAATAAACGTTTTAATTATGAAAAATTTATAGTTTATTGTGGATTTTGTTAATTTATAGTTATTTGTAAAGTTTATATTTATTGCTTTAGATAATTTTATATTATTATATTAATAATATAAATAATTTTTTTGTAATTTCCGGTATTTAAAAAATATGTTTAATATACCGTTTAAGTATTTCGGTAGTTTCTTAATATATTTCTGGTATTTAGGTAATAGGTTGCTTATAAACTTTGCCTAAGTTAACGTTATAAACGTTATATTTAGTTTGTTAATATAATTCGAGAAATTAAATTTCTTTATTAAGTTCGTATATTTAAACGTTTTTTTTGTTAGTTACGCCGTTATGTTTTATAATATATTTTAAATAATTTTTAACGAATAATATAAATTCTTTTTTTATTTTGTTTAAGTTAATTGATTTTAGTACTTTTTTAATATATTGTTGTTAATTTAGCTTAATATTTCCTATCGGTGAGAAACGGATAATTCGTACGCCTAGGTACCAGTCCGCATTATTTAAGTTTTTAACTAGGATATTCTTAAGAATCCTTTTAACGATATTCTTAAGACGTTGTTTATTAAGGCCGAAAAGCAGGAAGTTATTTACGTATAAAGCGATAACGTTTCCTATTTTGGGATTATAATATATTGCGTCGTCCGAAGTTAACGGACGGAAGTCTTGTTTCGTAAATATTTTTTTTATTTTTTCTTATTAAGCGACCCCGGTTTATTTTAAACCGTATAGTGGGTTTATTAGTTTGATAACTTTTTTAAAAGAGAACTTATATATTTCTTTATTTTTTGGATACGTATTAAAATATTTTCTTAATTTTTGGAAATTGTTTTATATAAATATTTTCTTTTAATTTATTATTTCAGTACGTAATAATAAAGTATATCTGGAATATATATTACTTTAAAAGGGCGGTTAACGTTATTAAAATCCTTTAATATATTGCTTTTATGGTACTTGTTATAGTTTTGTTATAATTAATTCTTTTTCGTTATATAAATCCTTTTATGTAAATATGTATTTTGTATTCGTTTAGTTTTTTTTCAATATGTATTTTTTTTAATGTTTATTTAATATTAATAAAGTGCCTTTAGGTAATTTTGCTAAAGAGTGTAAATTTAAAAGTTCCGTATAAAAGGTTTTCTCTAATTTTTTTAAAAATAGCCTCAAGTTATATTTTTTGTTTTAGATTTTTTATAACTTTTTTTAAGGATAGGCCGTTATTTATAGTAGTAAACAACTTATAAATGTTAATATTTAACATATTAATTACCTGTTTATATTCGTAAATGTTTTAAATAATTTAATCGGTATCTTTAAAGTTATTAAAACGGGTTTTATCATTATTCGATGTTAATAAGTTAAAATAGAAAGTATATAAACCACCTTCGCCCTTGCCCTTTTAGGTTAAGGCTAGCTTTAATTTTTAAATTAACTTTAGGGTTTTATCTGGGGCCTTTAAGGTATATAACTTAGGGATAATCTTTTTCGGGCGTCCCCTTTTGCGTTTAATTTACTTGGTTTCTTAGTCCGTATCATCCTTTAAAACGACGTTATTATTTTTGTTTTTTACTTTTACGCCTTGCTTTTAACAGTATTTTAAACGTTTTTATACGGGCTGTAAAAATAATCGGATAATATTTTTAAGGTTAAAAGGTTTACCTAATTTTTTTAAGTTTTCGTAAATAATAACATACGGTATTATAAATAACTTACTACCCTTTAACAGCTATACCTTATAATTATATATCCCTTAATAACTTAGTAATATTCATTTTATTTTACGGGCTACCAGTTTTTTTAATTTAATCCGATAATTTTTATTAATTAAAACTATATACCTATTACCGAAAATTCGGAAATAACCGTTATTTAATCTATATAATTTATTTAGTTCGAATACGTTTTTAAAACATTTAATTAGTATTATATCTTTTACCGTAAACTGGCCTATCCTATTAACAGTATACGTTATTACTTCCATTACGAAGTTTTAAAAATATATAAAAAATTTTATTTATACGGAAATCGTATACGTTTCGTCCTGCAAAAACTATATTTTTCGTTTTATAATTCCGTTCCAATATTAATTATATACGCTGGAAATTACCAATTCGATATTTTCTATAACGCAAAAGTTTTTAATTATTATTATACCAAACTTTCTGCCGCTATTAAGGTACAGGATTTGCACTTTTTTACGTTTACCTTTTTCGTCCGATAATAACGTTTTTAAATACTTTATAATTCGCGTAATATAAACGCATAAATTTTATTAAACCTCGTTTTTATTTTTAAATAAATAATATTTTTTATAACGTAATAAGTTATTTATAAAAAAATTAAAATAACTTTTATTTTTAATATTAATAGGTTTAACTAATTTTACGTTATATTAAATAATTTTTCTCATATATTTCCCTTATTTTTAAAGGTTTGTAAATAATATTTTCCGTATTTTCCTTTTATCGTACGTCGTATAAAAGATATTTTTTATATCGTTAGGGTTTAAATCTATCCCCGTAAACCTTTTAATAATCCATACTAATCGTTCGGTACTGGGGTAACAAAGGCGGCAATATTAAAAAATATTTTTTTTCATAATTTTATGTATTATTAAAACCTTTCCGCTCTTAAGGGCGTTCGAAAATACGCGTTTTAAGTTATTTACTAGGTTATCGCCGTTTTCCTTACCGGATACCTCCCTTAGCACGTATCCTTATTAATAATTTTTATCGTTTGCTAAATCCGGGGCCTTAATAATAAACTCCGGTTTCCCGTAAAGTTACAGGAAGAATTTTTTCCGAAAAATATTAATTATTAATAATTAAATCTTATCAGGATTTATTAAGGCGTTACGATTTAGGTATTTTCCTTTTTTATAAAATATCTTCCCGAAAAATACCTTTAAAAAATTATTAATATACAACGTGTATTTAATTATAATTTCGTTTTTTTATTAAGCCCTTTTAAAAGTTATTTAATAATATTAATAAAAATAACAATTACGAGTCCTTTACCTATTATAATTTGGATTTCCCTAAACTTAATATTTATTATAATATTTTTTTAAAAGTTATTAGTATTATTCGTAATGTTAACGTTCGCATTTAAGTTTTAAAATAGCTTGTTTAGGTAATTTTCGTAGAATAAATAAATATATAAAAATATAACGCTTTTTATAATAATTCTTTTAAGGCGTTCGCTTTTCTATAGCTTAAGGCGATTAATCGCCTAAGTTTTAAGGTACTTAGCTATTAAAACTTTCCGGGCTTTAAGGTATTTAACCGCTAAAGTTTCTTAGGTTTCTTTTTAAATTATTTTATCGTATTATTATATAAGGTCCTTAAATTATTATTTTTTAACGTAAGCGTTAAAGGTTTTTCCGTTTAATTGGTATAAATTTTTTAAGCCGTTAGGAATAAATTGCTTTTCGTTTTTATTACTGTTATAAACGTTACGAAAGCTGTTATTTTGGTTGTTTTGTTTACTATTACCCTGGCGTTAGCTACGTTTCCCTTTTTTTCCTTTGCCGTTTTTTTTCTTTTTGCGGCTTAGGGCAATTTTTTGCTAGGTATCCGTATTTGCCATAGTTAAAGTAAAGTGGCTTTCCGTTTTTGTTCTATGCGGGCCTGTTGTCTCGGAAGTTGTTATTGTTATTTCCTTTTCTTTTACCTTTCTGGGCGTTATAGGATTTTTTGTTTTTTATTTATTAGTACGGTTATAGAATTCGCTGTGAAAGTCGACGATTAACTGCTAAAAGGAATAACTGGTCTGCCTGAGTACTAATTAAATCGTTTTATACTAGCTACTATTACGATCTTTTATAGTAGTAAGGAATATAATAATCTATTTTTTTAATCCGAGTTTTATATTATAGCCCTTAACTTCTCGTAATAGCTTCTAAAATTTCGTAATAAACTATATAGCGTTACTTCCGTCGTATATAATTTTGCTAAGCTTTTTCCAAAGGGACCTTTGCCTAGCCTTACTTATAGCTGCGTAAGTTTTTCTAAGAGTTCTTAATATTTTCGTTTTTTTTTTAATATTTGTAATTAACTTTAAAAGCGTTTTTTTATATGTTTTAGTAATGGCTTTTACGAGGCGTAACTAATTAAATTATATTAGCTTTATTCCGTTCTTATAATTAATTTCTTTAAAGGTAAAAGTTAAAACGTTACTTTAAAGTTCCTAATTAGCCCAGCCTGTTAAATAATTTTCCTTATTTAGCAAAAAGTTAAAACGTTTCCAACGTAACTTTGCATTATTACTAGATTTCTTAGAATCTTTTTTTTAAACGTACGCCCGATTCGTTAAAGCTCTTTAAGTTATTAGGGTTTAAGAAGCTGTTAAAGGTGCTAAAGGAACTGTTACGACGGTTTTTTCGTTTTCGGGAACCTTTAAATAAGTCTGAAAGTGACCTATCCGAATCGTCGGGGTCCTTGCGTATTATATTTTCTTTTTTACGTAACTTTTTTTTTTCGCTTTTCTTCCTTTTCGGAGGATTAGACTTTTTAGTAAATCATTTCCTTAGTTTCGTTTCGCCTTCTTTTAAAGGGTTAATCTTTTTTACGTTATTCTTAACGGTAATAGGGGCTTTTTACGAGTCTCCTACTTTTTAGGTATTTCGTAAAGCGCTTTTGCAAATATTTACATTTCGTAAACTTTATATTACTTTTAATTAAGGCGGTCCTTATTAAAGTACGCCTCCGAATTAAAATATATTCAATAATTGCTTTACGATATTATTTATTTACTTTATTATATTGTCTCTTTTTTTTTATTAAAACTTTAAATTTTTAATTTTATTCTTAACCGATTTATATTTATATTTTTATATTTTCACGATTTCCCTAATCCTATTTAAATTAATACCTAAGGACGTATAAAGTTTGTTTAATTCTAATTAAGGTTATTATTTCTATATAGGGGTTTTATATCGGTTTTTTAGCTGCCGAGGTAATAAAATTTCCTTCGAAAAAATCTCGTTAGCAGGTTTTTTTCCTACTGTCGCGCCTATTATAAGCTTTTATTTTTCCTTTTCGCTATAAAACTTTTCGTTTTAAAGGTTCTTTTAATCGAAAGGAAAAAGAAATAAATCGCTATTCGTATATTTCCTATCCCGTATAAGAACGAAACCTTTATCGGGTAGGTTGCTTTATTCGATTATAAAGAATTGCTTTAAAATATGTTTTTATTATTTGTTTACTATTATTAACCGTTTATTTTCTTTTAAGTTAATTAAGCGATTCTTTTTTAAATCTTATATTTTCTTTATTAACTTAATTTGCAAATAATTATTTCGTTTAACGTATTACGGTTACTAATTAACTAAAAAATATTACCATGTTAACAGTTACAGTAATTAAATGCAGGATTTTAGCGTAAAGCGCATGGTTATTTTAGGAAAAACTGAAAAAATCTGGGGGCAATCGCCTTTATATATACGTTTGGCTGTATAAAGGATGGTTCCTTGACAAAGGCTGTCCTAGGCAGCATCTGCAGCTTAGACACACCAGCCGTGAGCACCTGAAAGCACTAATTGCCAACACCTTATTATATGTTACCTCGACAACATCCTTATTTACTTAAGAATAAAAAAGAAATATATAAAATACGTTTATAAGGTCTTATAAACATTATAAAACGCCAACCTTTTAGTTAACGCAGAAAAAAGTACCTTTTATATCTAAGAAGTCGAATACCTTAAACATATCATTACCCCAGGATATATTAAAATGGACCCCAAAAAGGTCGCCGCGATCAAAAACTGGAAAACACCTACTAACGTCACCGAAATACAAACGTTCCTTAAATTCGCCAACTACTATCGACGATTTATACAATACTTTAGCAAAATCGTAATACCATTAACAGAACTTACCAAGAAAGATCGACGATTCGTATAGGCTCCAGCTGTAAAAAAAGCCTTTTAATAGCAAACCCGTCTTAATAATATACGATTTAAACAAACCAGTAAAACTTAAAACTAACACTTTAAACTTCGCTCTAAAAGCAGTAATTTATTAACGAAATAATAAGGGAAAATTACACCCTATCGCCTTTTACTTTTATAAGCTATACGGTATTAAACTTAACTACCCTATCTACGATAAGGAATTCCTGGCCATTATTAAAACTTTTAAAGAATTTAAACATTACCTTAAAAAACCAAACATTAGGTAAAAGTATATACAAACTACAAAAACATCTTTTACTTCGCAATTACTAAAAAACTAATCGGACGATAACTACGTTATACGGAATACCTTTCAGAATTCGATTACATTATTATTTATCGTAAAGGATCAGAAAATAGCAAAGCGGATATTCTCAGCAAACGACCAAATCTGGAAAACCCTAAGGTAAAAATATAATAAACTGTTTTCGATTAAATACCAGAAAGATATCTATAACAGCGATATATTAATACTATTAAAATATCCATACTAAACATATACAAAAAAATACAGCAATATTATAACAACTTACTTAAAAATCAAAAAATAAATAAAATTTACATATTAAAAAAATTTAAAAAAAACCTAATACGAGAAATATATAAATATTAATTACATAAACATCTAAGGATTTACAAAACCCTAAAACGCTTATAACGAACATATTATTTCTTTAAAATAAAATTAATTATATAAAAATTTATATAATAATGAGATAATTATATTAAGACAAAAGCTAAACGATATAAACTATACGGAAAACTATAACCGTTACCGGTCGTTAAGCAACTATAAAACTTAGTTATATTTAACTTTATTACGAACCTTTTTTTTTTAAAAGATCCAGTTACAGATATATATTACGACAGTATTTTCGTAATTGTTAACCGATTTACAAAATTCTCCTATTTCCTAGCTTATAACGAAAATACAAATGCCGAACAAATAATATATATATTCTTTTAATATATATGCAATATATACGGATTACTAATAGAAATCATTTTAAATAAAAATATAACATTCAGCTTAAAGTTCTGGCAAAGTTTAATAATATAATTCGGCTTAAACCATAAATTATTAAGCGTTTTTAAACCTTAAACAAATGAATAAACGGAAAAAACCAACTAAATACTGGAAACATACTTACGATATTATATCAACCATAAATAAAATAACTAAATTAAGAAGTTACTTATTACATAACTAACCTATAATACCAGCTACTATAATAACATTAAAATAACCCCAGAAACTACTAACTTTAATTTCACTTGAAAAATTTATAAAGAAATACGAAAAAAAAATTAATTAATATTAAAATTATCCTCACCGTAAAATAATTTAAGTAATTATATTAAGAAATAAAAATAAAACTTGAATTCGTACGTAACTAAATAAATAAATATTATACCCAGAAAAAGTTAAAAAAATTAACTTTTTCGGAAAGGGAAATAGTTTATTTAATTACCAAAAATATGAAAACCAAATACTTAAATTAAAAAATTGTTTTTAAATATATTGGCCCATACAAAATCGGTAGGAAAATTTTAGAAAATAACTATTAATTAGAATTATTACCTAAAATTAAACTTTATCCAATTTTTCATATTTCCTTATTCGAGTTAATAACGGATATTATCAAAGTGCATACGGTATAAAACGACGTAAAGGTAAAGGAAAAAGAAAAGATATACGAAATCGAAAAGATACTCGATATGCGAAAAGAAAAAGGACTTACCCAGTATTTAATCAAATGGAAAAACCACCCAAATTCCGAGAATACCTGGGAACCTACTAAAAACCTTACTAACGCCTAACGCCTATTAAAAAACTTTTACCGACAACATCGGAACTACCGAAAATAAAGGTATTCCAACCTACGTTATTTAAAGACAACTAATCGGTCGTCTCAGGAATAAACCAGCTGTTTAAAATAAGAACTTAAACGGAAAATAACACGTTTGCTTTTAACTATTCCTGCTTTTTTAATTCGTCCATAAACTAAAGGCCGCAATTAACAATTTTTACCCCTTAAACGTAAAAAAATCTTTTTTAACGGCGAAGGCGAAAAAAACGATTAATAATTTTATTAATATTACGCTATTTACGTATAAAGTTTTTTCCGTTACAACCTTTTTACGATTTTAGCGATTTTTTTTTTCTAATACGACGAAAAGAATTAATAAAAATACCGGACCTATTACAACGACGACGATATTTAACATATTCGCTATAATAGTAAATCTCTTTTATTATTTAACATTTAGTTCTTTTTTTAAAATATAACGTATACGGCATTATTTTAAAACCAAATTTAATAATATAAATCGTTAAAAATTTAAGGCTTTTTTTTTTTAATTCGGACGACTATAGGATTCACGATTGATAACGTAACTACCTATAATAAAGGATTAACTTACCAGGAAAAGAAAATTTTTAAAGGTAAAGATCTTAAAAAAAAAGATCGTATTACGACCTAACGGAAGGGAAATCTCGGAAACGGTTTTAACGGACCGAAACAAAACCCAAGTAAATTAAGTTACGTAATTTAAATCTCCTTTACGAACAAAATCCAATTAAATCTATACAGATCTAATACTTTTTAGATTTATAAGGACGACAAAATCTATAAAAAATCCAGGTTTTTATAAAGGATATATACGTTCGTTATTCCATAGTTTAAATAATACCAGTTTGTAATATAACTTGGTTACTTAAAACACCTTTAGTATTATTAAACATAATTAAATTACCTTTATTACTTAAATCCCGTAATATAACTGCTAATATAAACCGTACGACTTGGTTTAATAGTTGGTTAACTAGCCTAGCCGTTATAATATTATATAATTTAAAATTATTAAAGTATTTTATAAACGTTATGTTATAATTACGGCAAATTATTTAAAATTTAAGTATATCGATATTAAGTATAAATAACTTACTCCGGATATAAATATACCATGATACCGCTTTATATTTAGCTTATATAACTTTAAATTTTTATAAATAACTTATTTAAAACGTTTATATATTAAATTACTTAACGTTAATAATATGTTTTTAATTAACAGGGATGTAAATTAGTTACTAATAGTTTAACTATAAACTACAAGTTGTAGTTTGTAGTTAGTTACTGTAGTTAGTTAGTAACTACAAAAAAACTAAAAACTATATATATATATATATATTCTCCCTAGAGGAGACGTAACCGTGGAACCAAATTGAACAAATGGATGGATTATGCTATCGGTTGCTAAGCTTCATTAAACCCCAACCTTCTCACAGCCCTGAAATTGATCGAGGTTGAAGAAGGTGGCTGGTCTGGAGTTTCTAGCCCTTTTTCTGGCTAATATCTAACACTTTTAATCGTGAGACTGGCGAAGGGTCGCAAAGCAGCCATCTTATACGGATTTAAGGTTTACCGCGAAAAACTTAACGTTTCCTAAGTTATTATTTAAAATCCCCTCTGTTAAACCAGTTAAAAGATATAAAGTTTATTAGGGTTAAAGCTTATCGGTATTACGTAATCGATTTCGAGATAAGGCTTTTTGCGACCGAAATATAATTTATCGTTACCGTAAAAATTATTAATAATTACCGTATTCGAAAATATTAAATAAAGTATTTACTATATTAATTATTAATGTAATTATTTCGTATCTTTAGCTTAGCCTGAATAATACGGCTTAAACCTAACGACCTTATATATATATATATTTTTTAAATTTTTAAATAATTTTTTTTAAAAAACTAAAATAAATGCAAAATCTTTTTACACTATGTAAATTTAACTTACTTACGTTAAAAATACGTATATTAATAAATTAAATATTTAAATTTAAAATTATTTATTAGAAATAAAACCTTTATTTTTTTCCCCTTTGTTCATTTTATAAAGATATCAACTAAAGATTTTTAACTTATACGCAGGACTTTAAAAACCTGAAAACTAACCAAATTAAGGAAAGATAACTTATAAGATGTAAGCAAATATTTTGAAAAATTCTATTTTCTTAAGCTTATAACTCGGTGAATAAATTAGTTAGCGATAAGTAGAATACGTTATAAACGTATAAAAACCTGAAGTTTATTAAGATGTTAATTAGGGATTTTTAACTAATATATAGGAATTAAAAAACGGAAAACTGACCTAATTTGGGAAAACACGATTTATAAGGTATGAGAATATGTACTATTAGGTATCTAGCGTAGCTGATTTATCCACTATATACATACATATTAGTTCTTACAAGCGTGACCGGAGGGTACCTCCAAAAACCGTACCTTTTAAAAGGCCGGATAAAAAACCCGATAAATAGAAGTTTTCTAATACGGTAATAAACAAATAATTACGTATACGATTAATTTAATTAGTTCCTAAAGCCATTAATCACTCCAGTTATTGCCGACACAGTGGCGGAGCTAAAGCTTTAATAATTTAGCTTCTTTAGGCTTGGCGTCACTTAAAAGAACGGTAGCCCAAGCTGGATTTGAACCAGCTGTTTTTTGCAATTAATCGCAATAAAGTACCTAAGCCTGTTGCAATTGAAAGAGACACCCAGGCTCGTAACCACTAAGCCGTTGGGCCGATTTATAAGGTATAACCGAAGATTTTAAAATATCCCAATTTTTTAACATTATTACTTCGAAAATAAATTAGTTAAGGGTATTTAAAATTACATAATAAACGTATGTAAGGTTGTTAGGTTTAAGCCGTATTATCCGGGCTGAGCTAAAGATATAAAATAATTATACCAATAATTAATACGATAGATATTTTATCTAATATTTTCGAATACGGCAATTATTAATGGTTATTACGGTAACGATAGATTATATTTCGGTCGCGAAAAACCTTATCCCGAAGCTTATTACGTAATGCCGATAAGCTTTAACTTTGATAAACTTTATGCCCTTTAGCTTTACGATTTAACAGGGGGAATTTTAAATAATAATTTAAGGGATATTAAGCTTTTTGTAATAAACCTTAAGTCCGTATAAAATAGCTGCTTTGCGACTTTTCGCCAGTTTTATAACTTTTTTAATTTCGATTAATCTTAGGGCTTTTTAAACTTTTATTAATTAAGATAATTAAAATATGCCGGCTAAATCCGAATATAAAGTTCTAATACTCCGTATTTCCGGAATTTCGACGGAGACGGTCTTAATTAAGTTACCCGATTTAAATAAAATAATCGGCTAAACAAAATATATCGATATTTCCGTCGATATTAACAACTTGTCCGAAAAAAATTAAGTTTTGCTTTTATTTTTCGGGTACGATTTAATTTAAAACGGCGGAAATAATTCATTTTTACGTAAGTTTATATTAAGAAATATCCGGTTTATAAAAGAATTATTAACAAAATTAAAAAATAACAATAACAGGTTTAAAAACGTTAAAATTTAACTTTTAAATTAATACAAATTGGAAAATTACGAACGATAATTTATCCGGCTGTTCCGGATTACGAAAACCGTCCAGAATTCCGTTAAGAATAGTCGTCGATAAGGGCATAACTAGGCAGTCTGAAATTACCTTGGAATAAAACGCCTGTAAGGTTAAGGTTTGGTAAAGCTTAGCAACCGATAACATAATCTATCCATTTGTTTAATTTGGTTTTACGGTCACGTCTCCTCTAGGGAGAACATAATAAACGTATAAAAACGTTGAGTTTATTAAGATATTAACTAGGGATTTTTAACTTATATACAGGACTTTATAAAACGGAAAACAGACGAAATTTAAATATGTACAACGTTATAACGTATATATAAAAACTTTAGAAAAACATTAATTAACGATATAATATATACAGTTCTAAATATATTTCAACGAAGAGTTAAATAAATATTTAAACGAAAGCCAATATCCCCGTAAGGTAAGTTAATTTATAAAGCATATTTTTTATTTATTAAAAATAACTAACTTTAAAAATAAACAAATGTTTTATTATAATAGAAACCTAATCAACCTCGTTTTCCTATATTGGCTATATAATAGCTAGGAAATATTTAGCCCTCCCCGTTACTTCCGCTTCGATTAAAAGGGTTTTTCCATTTCTAATAACATTATTACTAAAAACAAAATAAAATATAACTAAAAACAAAAACAAAATATAACCAAAAACGGTTAAAGAATTAACCTTGTTAAAAAGTTGGAAAATTAAAGATGTAAAAGCTTTAAAAATACAATATAAAGAAAATACAAAAACAAAAGAAATGGAAAAATAAAAAGAAAAAATATATAAATTTTGATAATTATTAATCCAAAATTAAAAATATAAAAACCCATTTTATATGGGATAAAAACATTATATATAAGCCATTTTAATTATAATACTTTCCGAATTCTAATTAAAAAAGAAAAAAAAAGAAAAAGAAAGATATCACAACTTATAAGGTATAAGCAAAAATTTTAAGATGTCTTAATTTCTTAAATTTATAACAAGGCGAATAAATAAGGTAACGTGAATTAAAAATACGGTATAAGTGTATAAACACCTTAAGATTATTAAGATATTAACTAGGGATTTTTAACTTATACGTAGGATTTTAAAAACCGGAAAACTGATTAAATTTAAGCAATTATAACTTATAAGGTATAAGCGAAGATTTTAAAAAACTTTAATTTCTTAAGCTTGTAACTGCACGAATAAATTAGCTACCGGTAATTAAAAAGACGTAATACGCGTATTAAAACGTTAAGTATATTAAGATATTAACTAGGCATTTTTAACTTATATATATATATTTAAAAAAAGGAAAACAACCCAAATTTTAGGAATTATAACTTATAAGGTATAAGGAAAGATTTTGAGTAAGTTAATTTTCTTAAGATTATAACTCGACGAATAAATTAGATACTGTTAAATAAAAATAAGTTCTAAACGTATTAAAACGTTATATTTATAACTAGGGATTTATAATTTATACGCAGGATTTTAAAAAAACGGAAAAGTAACAATATTTAGCAATGTATAACTTATAAGGTACAAGTAAGGATTTAAAAAAAAATAAGTTCTTAAGCTTATAACTACCGGAATAAATCAGTTGATGTTAATTAAAAATATGTAATAAATATATTTATACATTAAGTTTAATAACATAATAATTACATATTTTTTTATTAATAAGGATAATGTTAAAAGAACCAAATTTTAACTGGAATAAAAACCTCTTAAAATTATTAAAGTTATAGTGTATTAAATAAAATACCTAATACTTAGTAAAAAAAGATATATACTTATTAACATTCTAAGTTTATTAAGTGTATAATTAATTTTTTTTATATAAACGAATGACAAAATCCGAAAATAGGATTTTCAAAAATTGTTAAAAAAACCAGAAATTTTATTTAAAAAAAATCAAAAAGTTTTAATTTTTATAGGTAAAAGGTGTAGTTTTTAGTCATTTTATAGTAACTAACTAACTACATATTGTCTATAGTTAGTTATTAACCTAACTAAAACTCCATTAATTAATTAGGAGCTTAACTAAAACTATAGTAGGTAGTTAGTTACTACAAAATGTCTAAAAACTACAGACTATAATATCAACTCTGAGATTTTTTTAAAGAATTTTTAATAATATAATCTTAATAAATAATTATACAAGGTAAAGTGCTATTAAGGTATCTAGCTATGTATATATATATAGCTGATCCGTTTATTATATATATATATATATATGGTTCTATATAAGCGTAACCGGAAAATACTTTTAAAAAAACCGTACCCCTTAATAGACCGGATAAAAAAACGTAATGCGGGTAATGTAATACGGTAATTAACGATAAGATATACGATTAATTAATTCCTAAAGCCCTTAGCCACTTTAATTAATCGCCAACACGGTAACGGAACCGAAGCCTTAATTAGTTTAGCTCCTTTAAGCTGGCGTTACCTTAAGAAATAATGGCCCAAGTTAAATTCGAACCAGTTATTTCTTGCAGTGAATTGTAATAGGGTGCCCAAGGCTGTCGCAATTAAAAGAGACACCCAGGCTCGCGACCACTAAGCTATTAGGCCTAATAAATAATTATAACATTTTTTTCCTTTAATTTTCGCTTTTTATATTATAAGTAATAATAAGCTATTTAAAGATATAATAACGCAAGTAATTCGATAATTAAAATCGTTTAATATTAATTATTTATTTAAATTTATAATTAAATAATTAGTTATATATTTTAAGTAAATATATAAATAACTTACGTTATAAATTAAGTTCTTATTTTTAAGTTACATTATTTAAATTACAAATAAGGAATAAATATATATAAGATTATTAAGTTTAAGCCGTATTATCTAGGCTAAGCTAAATAAACGAAGTAATTATATTAGTAATTAATACGATAAATATTTTACACAATATTTTCGAATACGGTAATTATTAATAGTTTTTACGGTAACGATAAATTATATGTCGGTTGCGAAAAGCCTTATCCCGAAGCCGATTACGTAATGCCGATAAGCTTCGACCCTGATAAACCTTATACCCTCTGGCTGGTAAGAAATAAATATATAAATATTTAATACGATAAATTATATAGCTTGATTTTAAAACTTTTATTTCGATATTAATTATTAGGCCTCCGTAAATACGTAATTTTTAAATTAATATCGGCTGGAAGGCTTTTTTGCGAATTATTAACTTACGTTATATAAGAAATAATTATTTTTTAAACTTTATTACTTCAGATAAATAATAATATATACGTTAATAACTTAATTTTAAATATATAAATTAATAATTCGTTATTAACATTTTATTTAAAATCGGCTTTATTTCTTTATATGTTTTTTAAATATCCGATTTTTTTAATTAACTTGTATTTTTAAAAATAAGAAAAACGTTTTTAAAAAAAATTAAAGGAACTTATATAAGGTCGTTAAGTTTAAGCCGGATTATCCAGGCTAAGCTAAAAACACGAAATAATTACACTAATAATTAACAAGATAAATACTTTACCGAATATTTTTAAATATAGCAATTATTAATAATTTTTATAATAATAATAAATGATACGCCTTAGTTATCGAAAAACCTTATCCCGACACTAATTATTACGTAATATTAATAAATTTCAACCTTGATAAACCTTTATGCCGTTTAATTTATTTAGCAGCAGGAATTTTTTAAAATATAAATAATAACTTAAGAAATATTAAGCTTTTCGCGGTAAATCTTAAGTCCGTATAAAATAACTACTTTGCAACCTTTTACTAATCCTACAACTTTAACCTTAATCGATTTTATAACTTTTCGAATCCTGATTAATTAAAACAGCTAAAATATGCCGGGTAATTCCTATTACAAAATACCGGTATTCCGTAATTATATAATCTTTACAAAAAACAATTTTTTTTTAAATTTAATAAAATTTTAAAACGATTTAAAAATTTTAATACTTCCGTCGATTTAACCTTTTTTTCCTGGACAAATCGGATTTTACTTTTAATTTTCGGATACGATTTAATTTATATAAATAAAAATATTTAAAAATTAAATAACCTTATAATAAAAAATATCGACCGTATAAAAAAATAAAAGAATTAGATATAAACGGTAAAAAGCTTAAGAGTTTCGAAATATAATTTTTAATTCGCTATAAAAAGGATTACAAACGATAATTTATCTTGTTGTTCCGAATTACGAAAACCGTTCAGAATTCGGTTAAGAATAGTCGTCGATAAGGGCTTATATAACAGGGCAGTTTGTAAAAAGGTTAAGGCTTGGTAAAACTTAGCAACCGATAGCATAATCTATCTATTTGTTTAATTTAATTCTACGGTTATATCTTCTCTAAGAAGATAAAACAACTTATAGCTAACATTATAAAAAGCGAGTAAGATCTTTATAATTAATAATACTACTATTTAAATATAATAATAATTATTATTAAAAAATGAAAAATTAGAATAAAGGAAAAAAATATTTTTATATAAAAATGAATTAAGTTAATAATTATCCGTAATTTTTTTAGCGTAATTAATTACGGATATTTAATTTATAAATATCTTAAATAGGTAAATAATTACCTAAGGTTTAATATATAATATATTTTTTATAATTATGCTAATTACGTAAATAATTATATAACGTTTAATTTAAAATATGTTATTATATAATTAACAAAATAAATTCCCCCTGCCGAACCGTAAAGCTAGAAGGTATAAGGTTTATTAAGGTCGATATTTGTTAATATTACGTAAATAAGCCTCCTAACCGATATTAATCGAAAAATTACGTATTTACGGGAACTTAATAATTGGTTTCGAAATAAAATCTTTCGTAACCGAAACGTATAATTTATTATTACCGTAAAAACAATTAATAAATATTATATTCGAAAATATTAAGAAAAATATTTATCGTACAAATTATTAATATAAATATTTTATATTTTTAAATTAACCTGGATAATATAACTTAAACTTAACGATCTTATATATACTTAATACAAAGTAAAGTACTATTAAGATATTTAGCTATATATATATATATAAGGAGTTAATCTATTTATTAAAAACATATATAATTAGTTTTACATAAACGCAGCCGGGGAGCACCTTTTAAAAACTATCCCTTCTTAGCTAAGGGCCAGAAAAACGTAATACGAGTTATATAACATACGGCAATTAATAATAAAACATACCCGATTAATTAATTAATTCTTAACGCCCTTAATCGTAACTAATTTTAAAGCCCCTAATTACCTTTTAATTATCGCCGACACGGTAACGGAGCCGAAACCCCAATTGGTCAGTTTTTCTAAGCTGGCGCAACCTAAAAAAACGGTAATCCAAGCTGGATTTAAACTAGCTGTTTTTTATAACAGGGTACTTAAGCCTGTTACAATTAAAAAAGACACCCAGGCTCGTAACTACTAAGCTATTAGGCCTTATATATAATTAATAAAATATATTTTATATTATTATTATTTTCTCCCTAGAGGAGACGTAACCGTACAACTAAATTAAATAAATAAATAGATTATATTATCGATTATTAAGCTTTATTAAACCTTAACTTTTTTACAAACTGCTTTATTATACCCTTATCGATAACTATTTTTAACCGAATTTTAAACGGTTTTTGTAATCCGGAATAACCAGATAAATTATTATTCGTAATTATTTTTTTATCGAATTAAGAGTTAAATTTCGAAATTCTTAAGTTTTTTATTATTTATATCTAATTTTCTTAATAGTTTTTTATACGGTTAATATTTTTCATTATAAAGTTATTTAACTTTTAATTATTTTTATTTATATAGATTAAATCGTATTTAAAAATTAACTGTAAAATCCGATTTTTTTTTTAAAAAAGATTAATTAAATTAACGGAAATATCGATATCTTTAATTCGGTTTAAAATTTGATTTAATTTAAAATTTAAAAAAAAAGGTTTTTTATAAAAATCTTATAATTACAAAATACCGGTATTTTATAATAGGAATTATCCGGTATATTTCAGCTATTTTAATTAATAAGAAGTTAAAAAGGTAATCTGGTACCAAATATTTTCTACCTGGTTATCGTACTAACATCTTTTTATTAATCGTAAAATCGATTAAAGTTAAAGGTGGCTGGTTTAAAATTCCTAGCCTTTTTTCCTAGTTAATATCTAACATTTTTAATCGTAAGACTAGCAAAAGGTTACGAAGCAGCTATTTTATACGAACTTAAGGTTTACCGCAAAAAACTTAATATATTTTAAGTTATTATTTATATTCCAGGAGATTTCCCTTACCAAATTAACTAAAGGGCATAAATTTTATTAAGGTCGAAACTTGCTAACATTACGTAAGTAAGCCTTTTAACCGATATTAATCAAAAAATTACGTACTTACGGAAACTTAATAATCAGTTTCGAAATAAGGCTTTTTGTAATTAAAACATATAATTTATTATTACCGTAAAAACTATTAATAATTATTATATTTAAAAATATTAGGTAAAATATTTATCGTTATTTATTTATCCTTACGGATATTAACTTTTATTATATAACCTGGTTTTTATTTATTTATTTTAATTATACGTTATTTTATTAAAAATCTAATTAATTTACTATGAAATGTTAAAATTTATATTAAAATTAATTACGGCCGGAATTAATTTAAATATTTAATATATATAAGTTTTATTCTCCTTTAAAAAGACGTAACCATAAAACTAAATTAAATAAATAAATAGATTATGTTATTAGTTATTAAGCTTTATTAAACCTTAACTTTTTTATAAACTGCCTAATTATACCTTTATCGACAACTATTTTTAACGGAATTCTGGACGGTTTTCGTAATCCGGAATAACCGGATTAATTATCGTTTATAATTTTTTAACTTATATCGATTTAAAAGTTAAACTTTTACGTTTTTAAGCCCGTTATTATTATTTTTTAGTTTTAATAATAATTTTTTTATAAGCCGGATATTTTTAAATATAAAATTATATAAAAATTAATTATTTCCGCCGTTTTTAATTAAATTATATTTAAAAATTAAAAGTAAAACCCGATTTTTTTCGGAAAGGTTATTAATATCGACAAAAATATCGATATATTTTATTCGGCCGATTATTTTATTTAAATTAGAAAATTTAATCGAAACCGTTTTTATAAAGATTCCGGAAGTACGGAGTACTGGGATTTTATATTCGAATTTAGCCGGTATGTTTTAGTTGTTTTCATTAATAACGGTTTAAAAAGGTACCTTAATATTAATCGAGGTTAAAAAAGTTAAAAGACTGGCGAAGGGTTACAAAGTAGCTATTATGTACGGATTTAAGGTTTACCGCGAAAAGTTTAATATTTTTTAAATTATTATTTGAGATTTCCTTTATTAAATTAGCTAAAGGGTATAAGGTTTATTAAGGTCGAAATTTATCGGCATTACGTAATCGGTTTTAAAATAGGGTTTTTTGTAATTAAGGTATAATTTATTATTACCGTAAAAATTATTAATAATTCCTATATTCGATAATATTAGGTAAAGTATTTATCGTATTAATTATTAGTATAATTATTTCGTATTTTTGGTTTAACCTGGATAATATGGTTTGAACTTAACGACCTTACATATAATTTTATTTTTATATTTTATTATAATCTTAAATGTAAAATTAGTATTTAGATAATTATTATTAATATAAATAATGAAATATTTAAAATATGCTGTAAAAACCGCAAGTTTTTTTTTTCAATTTTTATTATTAATAAATATAATGAGAATATGTACTATTAGGTATCTAGCGTAGCTGATCTATCCATTATATACATACATATTAGTTTTTACAAGCGCGACCGGAGGGTATTTCCAAAAACCGTACCTCTTGGAAGGCCGGATAAAAAACCCGATTAATGGGAGTCTTTTAATACGGTAATAAATGCGATTACGTATACGATTAATTTGATTACTTCCTAAAACCCCCAACCATTCCAGTTGTTGCCGATACAGTGGCGGAGCCGAAGCTCTAATGGTTTAGCTCCTTTAGGCTTGGCGTTACCTAAAGGAACGGTGGCCCAAGCTGGATTTGAACCAGCTGTCTTTTGCAATTAATCGTAATAGGGTGCCTAAGCCTGTCGTAATTGAAAGAGATACCTAGGCTCGCGACTACTGAGCTATTAGGCCATTAATAAATATAATAAACTGCATATATAATAAAATATATATAAAAGGTATAAAAATAATTTTTAAAATTACATGTATTTAATTATATATATATAATTATTAATATTTACTAAACCTTATATTAAATTCATATTATTAAGTACTTAATTTAGCGAAAAAAAATATAAAGATTAAGATAAACTTAAAAGTATAAAGGAAAACGATATAACGAAAAAGAATTAAAACCGAATTAAGCAGGGTTGCAAATTAGTTACTAATAGCTTAATTACAAGTATAAGTTATAGTTTGTAATTAGTAACTATAAGAAAACTACAATTTATAAGTTCTTTAAGAAATTAAATAAATAAATATTTAAATTAAATAAATAAATAAGTATAACATTATAAATTATAAGATAATCTAAATCGCTTTTTATTTTTAAATATAATATAATTAAAACGTAAGAGAAGGAAAATAAATTAAATAACAATTATATGGTAAAGTATAAAATGAAATAAAAAAATTCAAATTCTTAACTTTATAACTTTTTAAATAAATCAGTTATTAGTAATTAAATATATGGTATAAGTCAGGGTTGTAAATTAGTTACTAATAGTTTAATTACAAATTACAACTTGTAATTTATAGTTAGTTAGTAACCTGACTAAAACTACATTTAGTTAGTTAGTTACCTGACTAAAACTAACTATATGTAATTAGTTTTATAGTAACTATTTGTAACTAAATTGTTATTTTCATTATTTTTATATATAAATGTTTTATTTTAAATTTAAAAAATCTATTGTTTTTAAAGTTATTTAAAAAGTATTTCCTTTTATTTTTACAGTTTTTTTAATTTAATAAGGGATTTATGTATTAAGGTTGTAGTTAGTTAATAGCCTGATTAAAACTACATTAGTTAGTTAGTAACTACAAATTAACTAAAAACTACAAACTACATTAGGAACCCTGGTATAAGTATATAAAATCATTAAGTTTATTAACATACAAATTAGGGATTTATAACTTAAAAACAAGCATTTAAAAAACGGAAAACTGACTAAATTTAAGGAAATACAACTTAGTGTTTTATTGATTTTTTGGGGTTTTTATTCTATAAGATCTTTTATAAATATTAACAGTTTAAATTAATAACACTACACGCTGGAATACGACTTATAATATAATTAAAGTAATTCTTAAATTAAAAAATCGGTTAAATTATATATATCGAAACACGGCCCATAACGAATTTAAAAACATTTTTCCGACTAATTTAAATTAACATCATTTATAGGAATTATTACGTATTGTTGAAATTTTCGTTAAACTAACGATTTATTTACAAGCCGACACTTATATTACTTTACCCTAAGGTATGTTTTATTTTATTTATTTATCAAATTTACAAACACCTTATTGCGTTACGACGCGAATATCGGTATTAAATAACCGATAATAATTTAATAGTAAATTAAAACGTAATTTTCGATCTTATAATTAATAATTTATAAGTCTTAATTATTCGTAGTTTAATTATGGCTATTAATAATAGCTGTCTTAAATTAAACAAATACTTCTTAAAAAAGCTAAATAACGAAACGATTAAGGAATATTAACCTTATTTATTTAGGTTTATTTTAAATCTTATCTATAAAATAAGTTATTTTGAAATTCCCGGGTTATTAAATTACTATTCGAATATTAGAGAAAATATCTTTGTTTTATATCCGGAACAAGTTAATTAATAAGTTTAAGTTATTATCTAAACCCTTAAAAAATAATTGTTAAAATAGGGTTAAATTAGAAAAAAAGGGTAATTTAACAAATTTATGTTTAACGAATCCGAGGATAACCTTAGCAAAGATATATATATATATATATATAATCCCAAATATATCTTAACGAAAAGTGAAATAAGTATTTAAACGAAGGACAATATGCCCGTAAATTTAGTTGATTAATAGAGTATATTGTTTTATTTATTAAAAAGAACTAACTTTAAAAATAAATGTTTTATTATGGTGGAAAACCAATCGACCTCGTTTCCTATATTAGCTATAATAGCTAGGAGATATTTAGCCGTCCGCGTTACTTTAGCTTCGATTAAAAGTGTTTTTTCCATTTCTAGTAGTATTATTAATAAAACAGAAATCGGATATAACTAGAAACGGTTAAATAATTAACTTTATTAAAAGTTAGAAAATTAAGGCTATAAAAGCTTTGGAAACTTAATATAAGGAAAGTATAGAAATGGAGGAAATAGAAAAATAAAAAGAAAAAGGAGTAAAAATTGATAGTTATTATTCGAATAAAAAAAGCCTATTTTATATGGGATGAAAACATTATATATACTGGATTTTAATTATAAAAAGAAAAAAGAAAAAAGAAAAAAGAAAAAAGAAAAAAGAAAAATAAAGATATAAGCAAAAATTTTAAGATATCTTAATTTGTTAAACTTATAACTCCGCGAATAAATTAGGTAACGTACATTAAAAAGACGTTATAAATGTATAAAAACACTAATATTATTAAGATATTAACTAGGTATTTTTAACCTATACGTAGGATTTTAAAAACCGGAAAATAGACCAAATTTGGGCAATTAAAACTTATAAGGTATAAACAAATATTTTGAAAAACTTTAACTTTTTAAGCTTATAACTTTACGAATAAATTAGCTATCGGTAATTAAAACTAAGTTATAAGCGTATTAAAACGTTAAGTTTATTAAGGTATTAACTAGGGATTTTAACCTATATTTACAAATTTAAAAATGGAAAATAAACCAAAGTTAAGGAAACATAACTTATAAGGTATAAACAAAGATCTTAAAAAATTCCGTTTTCTTAATATTATAACTCCGCAAATAAATCAATTACCGGTTAATAAAAATATGGTACAAGCGTATTAAAACGTTAAATTTAATACAAAAATACCTAGGGACTTTTCACTTGTACGCAGGAATTTTAAAAACGGAAAAGTAACCATATTTAACAAAGTATAACTTATAAGGTGTAAGCAAGGAACTTAAAAAAATTTAAGTTCTTACGCCTATAATTACACGAATAAATTAATTAACAGTAATTAAAAATATGTGGTAAATATATTAAATTTTTTAATTTAATAGCATAATAAGTAAATATTTTTGTAAATAAGGATAATCTTTTAAGCAAGTTAAATTTTAACTAGAATAAAAAATGGTTAAAATTATTAAAGTTATAATATGTTAAATAAAATAAGTAATAATTAGTTAAAAAGATATACGTATTAATATTATAAGTTTAATAATAAGATAATATATGATTTTATATATATATATATATATATATATATATATATATAAACGCATTAAAAAATCGGATAATACGATTTACAAAAAAAATAAAATAAAATAAATAAAAATTTAAAAAAATAAAAAAAAACCCGAAAATTTATTAAAGAAAGCTTTTAAAAAGTTCCGATTTTTATAGGTAAAAGGTGTTGTTTTTAGTTATTTTATAGTAACTAACTAACTAACTACATATAGTCTGTAATTAGTTATTAGCTTAACTAAAATTACTATAGTTAGTTAGTTACTACAAATTAACTAAAAACTCCAGATTATAATATTAACCCTGGGTTGATTAATATAAATATAAGGATACAGGGTTGCTAATATAGTTTGTAGTTTTTAGTTAATTTATAGTTACTAACTACTGTAATTTTAGTCAGGCTACTAACTAAATACAACCTTAGTAAATAAATGCCTTCTTAAATAAATAAAATTTTTAAAAATAAAAGAAAATCCTTTTTAAACAACTTTAAAAATAACGGGTTTTTTAAAAATAAAATAAAACATTTATTAGAGTTGTAATTGCAGTTTGTAATTAAACTATTAGTAATTAATTTATAACCCTGACATTTATATATAAAAATGAAGAAAATAACAGTTTAATTACTAATAGATACTATAAAACTAACTACAGTAGTTTTATTCAGGTTATTAACGAATTATAAACTATAAGTTATAGTTTATAATTAAACTATTAGTAACTAATTTGCAACCTTATAAGGATATTATAAATAAAATAAAACTTTTTTTATTTAAATTTCAAGTTTTATTTTTAATTTAAATAGTGAAGTTTAATTTAATTTTTTATAAAACGTTTTATAACCTTATTATTATCTCCCTAAAGGAGACGTAACCGTAAAACCAAATTGAATAAATAGATAAATTATGCTATCGGTTGTTAAGCTTTACCATACCCTAACCTTTTTACAGATTGCCCAGTTATGCCCTTATCGACGACCATTTTTAACGGAATTCTAGACGGTTTTCGTAATCCGGAATAACCGGATAAATTATTATTCGTAATCCTTTTTATATCGATTTAAAAATTAAACTTTAACGTTTTTAAATTTATTATCGTTATTTTTTAATTTTATTAGTAATATTTTTATAAGCCGGATATTTTTTAATATAAGTTTACGTAAAAATTGATTATTTTTACCGTTTTAAAATAAATTATATCCGAAAATTAAAAGTAAAACCCGATTTTTTTCGGAAAAGTTATTAATATTAACAAAAAATATTAATATATTTTATTCGGCCGATTATTTTATTTAAATTAGAAAATTTAATCGAAACCGTTTCCGTCGAGATTCCGGAGGTACGGAGTATTAGGATTTTATATTCGGATTTGGCCGGTATGTTTTAGTTATCTTAATTAATGGGGGTTTAAGAAGATGTTTTAAAATTAATCGAGGTTGAAGAAATTATAAGATTAGCGAAAGGTTGCAAAGTTATTTTATACGGATTTAAGGTTTACCGCAAAAAGTTTAATATTTTTTAAGTTATTATTTGAAATTTTTTTTATTAAATTAGCTAAAAGGTATAAGGTTTATTAAGGTTAAAGCTTGTCGGCATTATGTAATAATCGGTTTTAAGATAAGGCTTTTCGTAACCGAGGTATTATTTATTATTACTGTAAAAATTATTAATAATTGCCGTATTTGAAAATATTAGGTAAAATATTTATTGTATTAATTATTAATATAATTATTTCGTATCTTTAGCTTAATCTGGATAATACGGCTTAAATCTAACGACCTTGCATAACTTTATTATTAAAAAACAGAATATAAAATTAAAAACTAAATTTTTTTTTTTACTTATATAAACGATTCGTTTATATAATACGTTAGTAAAGTACGTTTATATTATTTATATATTTAATATTAATTATAAAAGGAAGATTAAACTTTGAATTTAACTTAGTAAAATTCTAAAAATAAATATATAAATCAAAAGGTGGCTAAAAAGATTATATTAACTTCTTATACGAAGATGATTATTTGCCAACTTTAAATAAAAAGAAAATAACCGGTTTAAGGGAAAAAAAATTATATTACGGGCGGATTTAAGGTTTATTTATAAATATTTACGAAATAATCGTAAGTAACTATACCCGATTAAAGTTAAATTAGAAAACTAATAACTTAATAATAGTAATAATCAGTAATAGAAATATCAACTATTACTAATAAAAAGTTAAGTTTAAAAATACATAGCTTATTATAATAGTATTTATTTAAATATTAAAATTTGCTTTTATTTCCAAAAAAAAATTTACCTTGGTATTTTAAAAGTAACTTATATTAAACCTTTACTATTAAAATTTTATTCTACTCTATAATAAGAAACGCGATTTCGGTTTAAAGTAATTTCTTTTTCTATATAATTAATAATATAGAATTACTTTATATTTAATAATATCGTCTTAGTATTAAAACGTCTTGTTATTTATATCACCTTTTTTAGTTAAGAATAGCCTATTAACAGTTTAGAGATTTTTTAATACCGTTTTCTTAGTTGTTAAAATTAATTATAGAAAATTAAACTATAAAGACGTTATATTTATACTTTTAAAACCCTCTTTTAAAAACGTTTAAATGTGCGTCTTATTGTAGCCTTATTTTACTTATTAGGTTTAAGGATTTCGGGCGGAAAATTAGTAAAAAGTTTATCCGCATCGTAAGTAGGACAAACAAGAATACCGAAATGTTTGTTTTAATTTTATTAAATAAGTTATAAATTATTAGTAAATAAATACGAAAGTATCGTAAACGAGATTACCGAAATTAAAAATTGAATTAATATTTTAACTGTTGCTATAGAACGAGGCTATAATATCGAAAGTATACTCGAATATTATTTATAAAATATTATTAAATTAAATGTATTTTAAAATACAACTATAAAATGATAAATAAAACAGTAATAGTAAAAACAATTCTAAATATAAAAGCGTTAATTAACGCGTTGTTTGTAAATTTAATAATTAAACAATTTACGTTTATTAAATAATTAATAATAACAATAATTTTTACCGCCATTAATACCTTTAGCGGCTCGGCTGTTATTAATTTTATTAAGGCGTTATTCGCTATTATATTATTTTACGTTTATCTTCTTAATATTTTTTCCTATTTTATTCTTAACTGTATAAAGGAAAAAAAATTGGGTTAGTTTTAATAAGGTTTAATTATTAACTTAAAGTGCGGATATTTTTTATATAAAACAGTTTATAATAACGTCCTATATAAGTACTCCGGACGTACAAATACTCCGGACGGTTTTTGGCATATTTTAACTACCAAACTTTAATTAATTATTTTTTAATATTAATAATATAAAACGGCTTATAAAAAAACGAAAATAAACTTAGCCGTTTAAGCTAAGAAACGAAACCCGAAACTTAGTTATATAACACTTAGTTCTATATATAAAGTCGTAAAATCTACTTTGTATAAACGATATACCGGTATACCTTCCTACAGCAACCATATACCTAAATCGCGAAAATTAACGCCAACCAAAAAAAAATCGATTATCGACCGAATTTTCAACCTAAATACGTAAACGTTTTCTGTCCGGCTTTAATATATTAAAAATATAACTAATATATTACTTACCTAATACGTTCCAGTACGTATTAAAATTAACTAGGCGTTAAACTTTGTTAAACGGCAAAAAAAATTCCAAACGCGTTTAAATCGGAAAATTGATTATTAACGGGTATTAGCAGGGTTGACAATTAGTTACTAATAGTCAGACTACAGACTAAATCGTATAGTCTGTAGTTAGTCATTAAGGTGACTAAAACTACATTAGTTATTCAGGTTACTAACTAAGACTAACTACATGTAGTTTAGTTAGTTACTAAAAATAACTAAAAACTATACGTTTTTTTATTAATATTTAAATGAATTTATTTAAAAATTAAAATTAAATAAGGTAAATTTACGGGGTTTAAAAATAATATATATATCTATATATATTAAAATTTAAATAACGCACGTTAAAAATACGTATAAAAATAATTTAAATTTGGAAATTTAAAAATCGTTTTATATATATAAAACAGTTATTTTAATATTAATTTTCCCTGCTGATATTCTTTTTATCCTTTATATTTTTTTTTTCGTTTTCGTTTTTTCGTCTTCGCATTTTCGTTTC
Source organism: Monosporascus sp. CRB-8-3 (assembly GCA_004155055.1). Classification (NCBI taxonomy): domain Eukaryota; kingdom Fungi; phylum Ascomycota; class Sordariomycetes; order Xylariales; genus Monosporascus; species Monosporascus sp. CRB-8-3. The sequence continues at coordinate 58,529 of QJNZ01000057.1, forward strand.
TTTAAAATAAATATTAGAAATAGATATACTAAAACGTTAAATATATTAAGATATTAACTGAGGATTTTTAACCTATATATATAAATTTAAAAAAAGGAAAACAAACCAAATTTTGGGAAACATAACTTATAAATATAAGAGAAGATTCTAAGAAATTTAATTTTCTTAAAATTATAACTCGGCGAATAAATTAAATACCGTTAAATAAAAATAAGTTCTATACGTATTAAAACGTCAAGTTTATAATTAAAATGATTAAGGAGTTATAATTTATACGCAGGACTTTTAAAGACGGAAAAGTAACTATTTTTAGCAATATATAACTTATAAGGTATAAGCAAGCATTTTAAAAAATATTAATTTCTTAAGTTTATAACAAGCCGAATAAATAAATTAACATTAAGTAAAAGTATGTAATAAATATATTAAAATCTTAAGTTTAATAACATAATAACTAGATATTTTTTACTAAGAAGACTAATGTTAAAAAAAGCTAAAGTTTTATTAAAATAAAAAGTTCTTAAAATTCTTAAAGTTATAACTAACGCGTAATAAAAAAAAGATATATTCGGTTTGGCATTAATTATTTTTTTTTCCTTTTATATAAACAAATTAAAAAATAATTAAAAAATAGATATGCAAAAACAGAAAATTTATTAAAAAAAGCTTTTAAAAAGTTTTGATTTTTATAAATAAAAGGTGTAGTTTTTAGTCATTTGTAATAACCAACTAAGACTAACTACATTAGTCTGTAGTTAGTTATTAACCTGACTAAAACTACATTAGTTATTCATTAGCCTAACTAAAACTACATTAGTTAGTTACTAGCCTGACTAAAACTACTATAGTTAGTTAGTCACTACAAAATAACTAAAAACTACAGACTACAATATCAACCCTGGGTATTAGGGTTGATAATTAGTTACTAATAGTCAGACTACAGACTAAACCGTATAGTCTGTAGTTAGTCAGTAGCCTGACTAAAACTATATTAATTAGTTAATGCCCTAACTAAAACTAACTACATGTAGTTAGTTTTGTAGTAACTATTAGTTACTAAATTGTTATTTTCTTTATTTTTATATTTAAATCTTTAATTTTAAATTTAAAAAATCCGTTATTTTTAAAGTTATTTAAAAATGATTTTCTTTTATTTTTAAAATTTTTCTTTATTTAATTAGGGATTTATTTATTTAGGTTGTAGTTAGTTAATGGCCTGACTAAAACTATATTAGTTAGTTAGTAGCTTAACTAAAACTACAGTAGTTAGTTAGTAGCCTAACTAAAACTACAGTAGTTAGTTAATTACTACAAAATAACTAAAAACTACAAACTATAATATCAACCCTGATTATAGCTAATATAGGAAAACGAGGTCCATTTATGTTCTACTATAATAAAACGTCTGTCTTTTAAAAATTAGTTATTATTTATAATTAAAAACTTTTTAATAAAAGGATATATATATATAAATAATTCAACTTACTCGTTATATTTTTCGCGAAATAAAGCAATTATTTCTTCCTTTATATTCGGATAATAATTTAATAATCCAGGATCTTAGAAATAACTGGTTTAATGTATAGGATATAAATTAAACCTAAATAAATAATGTCGATATTCTTTAATCGTATCCTTATTTAACTTTTTCGGGAAATATTTGGGTAATTTTATAAGCTATTATTAATTAGTACAATTAAACTTAGAATAACTAGGGCTTATAATTGGTTAATTAAAATAATATTATAACAGATTTAACATAACGTACTATATAAGCGAGCTATATATATAAGCAAGCTGTACATTTTTTAGTACGTCGCGATAGTAAATTTAAATTAAACAACTATAATATATTAAATTAATTTAAACTAATTAGGTTTTTTGTCGTTAAACGTTTTTATATTTTTTTTATAAGTATGCGTATTATATCCGGGCTTGCCGTAGACGTTATATTTCCGTTTTTTTCGCTTGAATCTTTTTGTAACGATTTTTTTCGGCCTTTACCAGTTACGATTTTTTATTATTAACTTCCTTAGTAGTTATAAGAGTTTGTGCTTCCTTTATAGTAAGTATCCTTCCTTTTTAAAAACGTTTGTTTTTAGTTTTCCGGCGTTTATTAAGGACGTGGTTCGTTTCGCGAAGGTAGCCGTTTTTTTTCTGAAAAAAAAAATCATTTCGCGTAAAAGTATTAGGTTATTTTTTAATAAAAGATTAACCGATTTAAATATTTTTATCGGCGAGTTACCGTAATGATTTCTGATTTTTTTTTGTAACTAACGTTTTTGTTAAGTTGTTTTAGTAATATTTTTAGGAATTTTCGTAAATGGGGAAATAGCGGAGTTAGTAGAGGTAAGTGGAGAAATAGTTGGTATAAACATAACTGGAATTTTTAGTTCGGAAAGGACGCGATTCGGATCGAATAGAATAAGTTCTGCTTTTGCAAATCCGGATTTAATATTATTGGTTGTTATCAGGGTTGATATTGCAGTCTGTAGTTTTTAGTTATTTTGTAGTAACTAACTAACTACTGTAGTTTTAGTCAGGCCAATGACTAACTAATGTAGTTAGTCTTAGTTAGTTACTACAAATGACTAAAAACTACACCTTTTATCTATAAAAACCAAAGCTTTTAAAAAGCTTTTTTTAATAAAATTTCTTTTTTTTATATATATTTTATATATTTTTTATAAAGGGGAAAAAACTAATTAATACTAAGCCGTATATATCTCTTTTTATTAAGCGTTAGTTATTTTTTTACGTATATTATAACTTTAAGAATTTTAAAAACTTTTTGTTTTAATAAACTTTAACTTTTTTTAATATTAGCCTCTATAGTAAAAATATATATAGTTACTATACTATTAAACTTAAGATTTTAATATATTTATTTCATATTTTTAATTAATTTTAACTTATTTATTCGTCTAGTTATAAATTTAAGAACTTAAGATTTTTTAAAATCCTTGCTTATATTTTATAAGGTATATATTGCTAAATACAGTTACCTTTTTATTTTTTAAAGTCTTACGTATAAATCATAAATCCTTAATTATTTTAGTTATAAACATAACGTTTTAATACGTTTAGAATTTATTTTTATTTACCAGTATTTAATTTATTCGCCAAGTTGTAATCTTAAGAAAATTGAATTTCGTAAAATCTTTCCTTACACCTTATGAGTTATGTTTCCCAAAATTTGGTCTGTTTTCTTTTTTTTAAATTTATATATATAAGTTAAAAATCCTTAATTAATATCGTAACAAACTTAACGTTTTAATACGCGTATCTCGTATTTTTCATTACAGGTAGCTAATTTATTCATAAAATTATAAGCTTAAGAAGTTGAAGTTTTTCAAAATGTTTGCTTAAACCTTATGAGTTGTGATTGCCCAAATTTAGTCAGTTTTCCGGTTTTTAAAATCCTATGTATAAGTTAAAAATCCTCAATTAATATCTTAATAATTTTGAGGTTTTTATATACTTATACCGTATTTTTCCTTAACGTTACCTAATTTATTCACCTAATTATATATTTAAGAAATTAAGATATCTCAAAGATTTTGCTTATACCTTATAAGTTGTAACATCTTTTCTTTTTTCTTCTTTTTTTCTCTTTTAATTAAAATTCGGAAAGTATTATTATTAAAATGGCCTATATATAATGTTTTTATCCCATATAAACTAAGCTTTTATTTTTTTGATTTTGGATTAATCACCATTAAAATTTACACCTTTTTCTTTTTATTTTTTTATTTCCTTTGTTTCTGTGTTTTCCTTATATTACATTTCCAATACTTTTGTATCTTTTATTTTCCAACTTTTTAATAAGGTCAACTATTTAACCGTTTTTGGTTATATCCTATTTCTGTTTTCAGTAATAATATTACTAAAAATGAAAAAAACTTTCTAATCGAAGCGGAAATAGCGGGGACGGCTAAATATCTCCAAGCTATTATAGCCAATATAGGAAAACGAGGTCGATTAGGTTTTTACCATAATAAAACATTTGTCTATTTTAAAATTAGTTATTTTTAATAAATAAAGAAATATGCTTTATAGATTAACTAACCCCACGGGGATATTGGCCTTCGTTTAAATACTTATTTAACTCTTCGTCGAGATGTGTTTGGGACTGTATATATATATCGTCGCTACGGTTATCTTCGGATTCATTAAAAGACAAATTTGCTAAATTGCCCTCTTTTTCTAATTTAATCCTATTTTAATAATTAGTCTTTTTTTTAAAAAAATATAAATAATATCTTAAACTTACTGATTAAATTCTTCTCGAAATAAAGCAAGGATATTTTCTCGAATATTCGAATAATGATTTAATAACCCGGGGGGTTAAAAATGACTTGTTTTATAAATAGGATTTAAAATAAGCCCAAATGAATAAGGTTGATATTCTTTAATCGTTTCGTTATTTAGCTTTTTCGGGAAGTATTTGTTTAATTTAATACAGCCATTATTAATAGCCGTAATTAAACTTCGAATAATTGGGGCCTATAAATTGTTAAATATTATAACAAAAATTACGAATTAACTTATTATTACATGATTATCGTTAAATTACTCGCGATATCCACGTTATAACGTAATAAAGGTTTTTAAGTTTAATATATAAATAAAAAACCTATTATTCACTTATTAATAAGTTTTAATTAAATTAATATAAATGTAAAACGTACCTTATAACAAAGTAATATAAGCTTTTATTTATAAATAAATCGTTAATTTAAATTTTTTTTAAATATATATAATAATTCTTATAAATTATACTAATCCAAGTTAATTAAAAAATGGGTTTAAATTCGTTATAAGCAGTATTTCGATATATATAATTTAAAGGTTTTTTTCAATTTAAAAAACATTTTAATTATATTATAAGTCGACTTTTAACAGGTAAAGTTATTTAATTAAATTATTAATATTTATAATAAATTTTTATGAAATAAAAATAATCTCTTTATAGGAGACGTAACCGTAGAACTAAATTAAACGAATAGATAAATTGTATTATCGGTTGCTAAGTTTTACTAAACCCCAACCTTTTTACAGGTAACTTTAAATTGCCTAGTTATGCCCTTATCGACGATTATTCTTAACGGAATTCTGTACGGTTTTCGTAATCCGGAGCAGTTAGATAAATTATCGTTTATAAATTTTCAGTTTATATCCATTTAAAACTTAAAATTCGACGTTTTTAAACTTATTATCGTTATTTTTTAATTTTGTTAATAATTCTTTTATAAGCCGGATATTTTTTGGTATAAATTTACGTAAAAATCGATTATTTTTACTATTTTAAATTAAATTATATCCGAAAATTAAAAAATAAAATCCGATTTTTTTTAAAAAGTTATTAATATTGATAAAAATATCGATATATTTTATTTGGCCGATTATTTTATTTAAGTTAGGTAACTTAATTAAGATCGATTTTGTCGAGATTCCGGAGGTACGGAATATTAGGACTTTATATTTGGATTTGGCCGGTATGTTTTAGTTATTTTGATTAATAGGGGTTTAAGAAAGTAATTTAAGATTAATCAAAATTAAAGAAATCGTAAGATTGGCGAAGGGTTATAAAGTAGTTATTTTATACGGGTTTAAGGTTTATTGCGAAAAACTTATATTTTTTAAGTTATTATATAAGATATTTTTATTACACCAGGGTATAAGGTTTATTAAGGTCGAAACTTATTGGTATTACGTAATAGTTAGTTTCGGGATAAGGCTTTTTGCGATTAAAGTATAATTTATTATTACTGTAAAAATTATTAACAATTACTATATTCAGGGTTGATAATTAGTTACTAATAGTCAGACTACAGACTAAACCGTGTAGTCTGTAGTTAGTTATTAAGGTGACTAAAACTATATTAGTTAATTAGTAGCCTGACTAAAACTATATTAGTTATTCAGGCTACTGACTAAGATTAATTACATATAGTTTAGTTAGTAACTAAAAATGACTAAAAACTACACGTTTTTTTATTAATGTTTAAATGAATTTATTTAAATTTAAATTTAAATAAAGTAAATTTACGAGGTTTAAAAATAATATATATATATATTAAAATTTAAATACTTCGTGTCTTTCGCTTAGCCTGGATAATACGGCTTAAACCCAACGACCTTACATATTAAAATTTAAATAACGCACGTTGAAAATACGGATGAAAATAATTTAAATTTGTAAATTTAAAAATCGTTTTATATATATAAAACAGTTACTTTAATATTAATTTTCCCTGCTGATATCCTTTTTATCCTTTATATTTTTATTTTTTTTCCGTTTTCGTTTTTTATCATCGTACTTTCGTTTCTTTTAAATAAATATTAAAAATACATATACTAAAACGTTAAGTATATTAAGATATTAAGTAAGGATTTTTAACTTATATATATAAATTTAAAAAAAGGAAAACAAACCAAATTTTAGGAAACATAACTTATAAGGTGTAAGGGAAGATTTTAAGAAATTTAATTTTCTTAAGATTATAACTCGGCGAATAAATTAAATACCGTTAAATAAAAACAAGTTCTATACGTATTAAAACGTTAAGTTTATAACTAAAATAATGAGGGATTTATAATTTATACGCAGGACTTTTAAAAACGGAAAAGTAACTATTTTTAGCAATATATAATTTATAAGGTGTAAGTAAATATGTTTAAAAAATCTTAATTTCTTAAGTTTATAACTGGCCGAATAAATAAATTAATATTAAATAAAAGTAACGTACTATATAAGCAAATCGCTCACACAAGCAAGTCGCTCGTTTTTTACGCCATTTTAACTACGCAACTTTAATCGTTCATTTTTCAACACTAATAACATAAAACGGCTTACAAAAAAAGCAAAGATAAACTTAGCCATTCAAGCTAAAAAAAAAAACCCGAAACTTAGTTATAAACGGCTTTATATAATATATAACGTTCTCGAATTTACCTTAAGAAACCGATATAACGGTAAAGCTTACCGAGCCAACATTATCCCTAATTCGCAAAAACTAACGCCGACCGAAAAAAAATCGATTGTCGAACGAATCCTTAACCTAAATGCACAAACGTTTTTTATCCGGCTTTAGCATATTAAAAATATGGCAAATTTGCTGCTTACTTAACACGTCACGATACGTATCAGAATTAACTAGGCATCTAACTTTATTAAACGGTAAAAAAAACTTAAAACGCGTTTAAATCGAAAAATAAATTACTAAAAGGTTTTATACGAAAATCCAAAAATATTTCGTAAATAGTTTGCGTTTATTTAAGTTATAATCGCGAAATACGGTATCGTAAAAAAAGATATTTATAATTTCGACAAAACAAAATTTTTAATAAGTTTTCTTATAACAACAAGTATAATAATTATAAATGCTAAAAAACGTAAAAAACTTAAATAAATATAATAAAAAAATAAAAAATGGTTTATAATAATATAAACCGTTAATTTTTAAAACTAGGCTTTACCCCTATTTATCATCTTTACCGGAAAAAACTATTTTTTTCGCTAGTTCACCGATAACCCACTTCCATCCGATTAAAAGATTACCGTAAACGAAAACGGCTAAACGATAAATAAACTAGGTCTAAAATGGATTAAATATTTCGATAAGCATACTAAAACGCGTATTAAAAATTCGAAACGTTTTTTTATCCTTAACAGTTACAAAAACTACCATTTAATCGAATTCGAAAATTACTACAAAACCAATAACATTATTACATTTTATATACCTACCTATTTTTTCTATCGGCTTTAACCTTTTAACGTATCTTATTTTTCCGTATTAAAACGTACCTATTTGCTATATATCGAAAGTCTTATATAACGTTATATTACCCACATTACCAAGGAAAATTTTATTACCGGCTTTTACGACGCGTTTAAAACTGCCATAACAACCGACAATATCAAATCCGGATTTACAAAAACGGAACTTATTCCATTTAATTTTAATCGTATCCTTTCTAAGCTAAAAATTCCAATTATACCTACACCAACCGTCTCTCCACTTACCTTTACCAATTCCGCTATTTCTCTACCTGCAAAAACTCCTAAAAATATTACTAAAGCAACTCGATAAGGACGTTATTTATAAGGGAAAATTAAAAATTATTAAAGTAACTTACCGACAAAAATAGTTAAATCGGTTAATCTTTTAACAAAAAGTAACTTACTACTTTTACATAAAATTGCTCTTTTAAAAAAAAAACGGTTACCTTCGCAAAACGAACCATGTCCTTAATAAATATCGGAAAACCAAAAATATACGTCTCCAGAAAAAAGGAACGCTTACTTTAAAAAAATAAAGGCTCTTATAGCTAAAAAAAAAATGGTAATAAGCAATCGCAACTAATAAAGGCTAAAAGTAATCGTCGTAAAAAAATTCAAACGAAAAAACGGAAATATAACGTTTACGGCAAACCCGGACATAATATGCGTACTTATAAGGAAGTTATAAAGACGTCTAACGATAAGGAATTTAAATAATTTAAATTAATTTATTACGTTATGGTTGATTTATTTAACTTCGTTATTACAAAATGCTGAAAAACGAGCGACTTACTTATATAAGCAACTCGCTTATATAATACGTTATATAATAAATATATTAAAATCTTAAGTTTAATACCATAATAATTAGATATTTTTACTATAGAGGCTAATATTAAAAAAAGCTAAAGTTTTATAAAAATATAAAGTTCTTAAAATTCTTAAAGTTATAATATGTTTAAAAAAAATAACTAACGCGTAATAAAAAAAGATATATTCGGTTTAGTATTTATTACTTTTTTTTTCCTTTTATATAAATAAATTAAAAAATAATTAAAAAATATAAATAAAAAATAAATAAAAACCGAAAATTCATTAAAAAAGGTTTTAAAAAGTTTTGATTTTTATAGATAAAAGGTGTAGTTTTTAGTTATTTGTAGTAACTAACTAAAACTAACTACATTAGTTTGTAATTAGTTATTAACCTGATTAAAACTACATTAGTTATTTATTAGCCTGACTAAAACTACATTAGTTAGTCAGTAACCTGACTAAGACTACAGTAGTTAGTTAGTTACTACAAAATGACTAAAAACTACAGACTACAATATTAACCCTGACTATATTTAAAGATATTAAGTAAAGTATTTATAGTATTAATTATTGGTATAATTATTTCGTGTTTTTGGTTTAACCTGGATAATACGGGTTAAACCTAACGATTTTATATAAAATAAAAATAAATAAATTTATATATAATAAAATTTAAAAAAAGATAAAATATTAACTAAAGGGTATAATTTTTTTCCAGTAATTATCTGGTAATATACTTTCGTTTTTAGCTTTTTTTATTCCTTCGATAAAATCCCGTCGAATATTAATGGTATATATTATTAAAATTGCAATTCGACGAATTCGGTTAATTAAGGCTGTTTTAAAATTAATTTTAAATAAGTTAATTAATAAATAAAATAAAATAAATTTACTTTTTAAATTTTCGTTTTTTGGGCGAATCTTTTATTAATTTATAAACCGGGGATTTATATATTTATATAATTCGAAAGGAAATCGTTAACTTCGGTATTTAATATATATTCTTTTACTATATCGTTAATAACAATATTAATACTCTGCGTAATATAACTTATATAAGGTTATTAGGTTTAAGCCGTATTATCCAGGCTAAGCTAAAGATATAAAGTAATTATACTAATAATTAATATAATAAATACTTTACCTAATATTTTCAAATACGGTAATTATTAATAGTTTTTACGGTAACGATAGATTATATTTCGGTTACGAAAAGCCTTATTCCGAAACCGATTTCGCAATGCCGACAAATTTCGACCCTGATAAACCTTATGCTCTCTGGCTGGTTTGGCAGGGGGAATCTCAATGACTTAAAAGATGTTAAGCTTTTCGCGGTAAACCTTAAGTTTGTATAAGATGGCTGCTTTACGACCCTTCGCCAGTCTTACGACTAAAAGTGTTAGATGTCAGCGCGTAATATAACTTATATTATAAAGAAATTATTTTTCGTATTAATATAAATAAACGTTTTAAAATTTATTAATAAAAGCTTTATTATTTTATGCGCTAGTTCGCGTAATATTAAATTTATTTAATATAAAAGCCTTTTTAACCATTAAATTAATTAACCTGAAAATATTATTTATAATTAAAATAAGATAATCTGTTATATAACGGGTTTGAAAATCCTTAAACCTTATTAATTTATAAATTAAAATAAATTCGAGGTTAATAAAGGAATTTATAATACCTATAAACGGTATATTCGAATTCGACGTTTAAATATTAAATATAATAAAAAACTTTTCTGAAGTATTTATATTTAGCTGTAATTAGGTATTAAAAGTTGTTAGTACGGTTTTATAAGTCGTTTTTAATATCGTTTTAATTTTTATTTTTAATTAGGTATGTTATTATAAAAAGTAAGTTAAAATAAATAAACTTACGGGTTATAATATTTTAATAAATCTTAAAAAAAATCCGATTTTAAAATACTAAACGGTAAATTATTTTCGATAATAACGTTTAATATCTTATTTCAAGCTTTTTCTTTTTTAAATAAATTTTCTTTCATAATTATATAATTTCGCTGTCGTTTTCGATTAGTTAAATCCAAAAAAAGAAAAGCTACGACTAGAAATAATTTCGTTTTCTAAATGCGGTAATTAGTAGGCTAATATATAATAAAAATAAAAATAAAAATAACGGTATTTTTTTGGGACTTTTATTTTTTTCGTTATAAGTACTATTCGTATGTTTAATTGTAAAATGGCGTTAAAAATTCGAAGATTAAAAACGCTTAATATTAGTAATTAATTTATCTTAAATTAATGATATAAAATTAAATAAAGCAAAATAATTTACGTAGTACAGGAAACTACCCTTTTGTATAATTTAATTTTTTCGATAAGTAATAAAGTTTTTGTAAATATTCCGTTTTAAAATATATAATCTGGGGATTCGTTATCGAGTTTTAAATAAAAATTAAGTTTATTTTTTTCGTCGGGTTTATTTGAATTAATATTAGAAACTTTAGAAGTTGAAATGATATCTAGTAAAATAAAAGATTTATTTTCGGAAAATTCGGAAGTTATTTTAAAGTAATTGAAATAATTAAAATAAAATAAAAATATTAATGACGTCTTTAAATAGGTATATATCGTTATTCGAATGACGATAATGATAAAGGAAATTTAACATATAAGGGAAAAAATATAAGTTTTTTTTATAATAATAATAGTTAAATAATAATAATAATATTAAAAGGTTGATTTATATTGAAAATAACGTGATTTCTCATTTATCATCGTTGATTTATAATAAAAGATATGTAATTCCTAATTTGTAATCGTTGATTTAAAATTAAAAACGTAATTCTAGATTTATAATAATTGATTTATAATAAAAGAAACGTTATTTTTAATTTATAAATGTTAATTTTTAATAATACAATCTGAATTTTTAATTAATAATTATTAACTTATAACAAAAACGTAATTATTGATTTATAATTATTGATTTATAATTATTACTTAGTAATTAATAATTTTACTTTAATACGAATAAGAAGAAGAAGAAGGTTAACAGTAATAAATAATTTCCGTTAATAATAGTTGCTTTTTTTGATTATTCCATTATAATTAGTTGTTAGGGTTAATATTATAGTCTGTAGTTTTTAGTCATTTTGTAATAACTAACTAAATATAACCTTAATAAATAAATCCTTAATTAAATAAAAAAAATTTAAAAACCAAAAAAAATCCTTTTTAAATAACCCTAAAAACAACGGATTTTTTAATATTAAAATAAAGAATTTATTTATAAAATTAAAAAGTTAACAATTTAGTAACTAATAGTTATTATAAGACTAACTACATATAGTTAGTTTTAGTCAGAGTATAAACTAACTAATATAGTTTTAATCAGGCTACTGACTAACTATAGATTACATGGTTTAATTTATAATCTAACTATTAGTACTTAATTATCAACCCTGTTAGTTGTTAATTAACAGTTTTAAAAGTTATAGATTTACAAATATAATATTAAAAGCTTTATTGGTTTTAAAAGTCTTATTTTTAATTGAAACTTTAAAAAGTTGTTATTTAATTAGTTAGTCTAATTAGTCTGTTTTTTATATTATATTATGTTTTTTCAATGCCGTTTCTTAACATTTACGGATTTATTATATTTTATTTAAAATAAAAAATTTTACTTTAGTTTTCTATTCCGGATAATCGAATTTAAGCAAGTTTATTTTTTAATATAGTTAATTAATTTCATTAAAGGTTTATATGAATTTAATACTATATTTATATATACGAAATATTTATATTTAAAAGTAGTTTAATATATATTTTTTATTTTAGTAAAATTAATATATGATAAGACTTATAAAAGCGATTATTCTGCCGATAAATAAGATAATATATAATAGATTATATTAATATTAAAAGGTAAAGTTTATGTATATATATATATATATATATATTATTTATTTTAAACAAATAAAATACCGAATTCGAAATAATAAAAACCGAGAACGAAAAAACGAAAACGGATATAAAAATATAAAGGATAAAAAGGATATTAGCTGGGATTATTGATATTAAAATAACTGTTTTATATATATATAACGATTTTTAAATTTATAAATTTAAATTATTATAATACGTATTTTTAACGTGCGTTATTTAAATATATATATACAAGGTCGTTAGGTTCAAGCCGTATTATCCAGGCTGATTTAAATATATATATAAACATATTTTTTTTAAAACCTTATATTTAACTTATTTAATTTTAATTTTAAAAATTTAATTTCAATATTAATAAATAATATATAATCTTTAGTTATTTTTAATAACTAAATAAACTACATATAGTTTGTCTTAGTTAGTAGCTTAAATAAATAATGTAATTTTAATTATGGTACTAACTAACTAATTACAGACTATACGATTTAATTTATAGTTTAACTATTAGTAACTAATTATTAACGCTGCTTATAATAAAGATTAATATTATATATAAATCGTTAACTTATATAATCGTTATTTTCGTTTTTAGGACTTTATATTATTATCTTTAAAATATAACTTCTTATTATTTTATTATTTATTCCTATAATCTTCTTATTAACTTTGAAATTAACGTTATTTTTTTACGGTATTTTCGATAAATATTAAAAAAAAATTATTATTGTATATTTTGTCGGATTTAACTAATTTAATATAATATTTCCGTAAATGTTTTCCTAAAAAGAAATTTATCTTTTTAATTAATAAAAATATTAACTTTAAAGTTTATTTTATAAAATCGTTGTTATTTTTTCATAAAATATCGTACTTATAATTTTTATAAATATATGCCGTAAAATCTTAGTTCTAAGTTTATTAACTTTCGGTTAAAAATATTCGTTAAATTATTATTAATATCGATTTTTTAATAAAAATTTCCGGAAAATATAAATATAAATAATCTTTCATTTTTAGTTAATTTATAATAAATAACTAACTACAGCCCTAATAAATAAATCCCTAATTAAATAAATTAAAATTTAAAAATACAAAATTTATATATAAAAATAATCTCCTTAAAGGAGACGTAACCGGAAAACCAAATTAAACAAATAGATAGGTTATACTATCGGTTGCTAAGCTTTACCAAGCCCTAACCTTCTTACAAACTGCCTTATTATGCCCTTATCGACGACCATTCTTAACCGAATTCTGGACGGTTTTTGCAATCCGGAACAGCCGGATAAACTATTACTTGTAATTTTCCAGCATATATCGAATTAAAAATTAAATTTCGAAATTTTTAAACCTTTTACCGTTTATATTTAATTTTCCTAATAATTCCTTTATACGGTCGATATTTTTTATTATAAAAACGTTTGATTTTTAATTATTTTTATTTATTTAAATTAAATTGTATTTAAAAATTAAAAACAAAATCCGATTTTTTTTAAAAAAAATTAGTTAAATCGACGGAAATATTAATATTTTTAATTCGTCTTAAAATTTTAATAAACTTAAAAACTTTAAAATAACGTTTTCCGTAAAGACTTTATAATTACGGAATACCGGTATCTTATAATAAAAATTGCCCGGTATATTACAGCTATTTTAATTAATAAAAATTCGAAAAATCGTAAGATTAATCGAAGTTAAAAATAGCTGGTTTAAAGTTCCCAGCCCTTCTTTCTGGCTGATATCTAACACTTTTAATGGTGGGATTGGCAAAGGGTCGCAAAGCTATTTTATACGGACTTAAGGTTTACCGCGAAAAGCTTAACATTTCCTAAGTTATTACATTTTAAAAGATTCCTTTTACCGAACCAGCTAAAAAACATAAAGTTTATTAAGGTCGAAACTTATCGGTATTACGTAATAATTAATTTCTAAATAAAGCTTTTCGTAATTAAACCGTATAATTTATTATTACCGTAAAAATTATTAATAATTACCGTATTCGGAAATATTAAGTAAAGTATTTATCGTATTAATTATTAATATAATTATTTCGTATCTTTAGCTTAGTCTGGATAATACGGCTTAAACCTAACAACTTTATAAATATAAAAATATACAAAAACTTAATTTAATTACTAATAGTTACTATAAAACTAATTAGATATAATTAGTTTTAATTAGGCTACTAACTAAATACAAACTATACGGTTTAGTCTGTAATCTAACTATTAGTAACTACTTATTAACCCTGCGTAAAATGGTAATTTTTAACGTTATATACTTTTTTCTATTCGTTTTTATGTAAGGTCGTTAAGTTCAAGCCGTATTATCCAGGGTAAGCCAAAGATATAAAGTAATTATATTAATAATTAATACGATAAATACTTTACTTAATATTTTCGAATACGGTAATTATTAATAGTTTTTACGGTAACGATAAATTATATTTCGGTCGCAAAAAACCTTATTCCGAAACCGATTACATAATGCCGATAAGTTTCGACCTTAATAAACTTTATACCTTTTGGCTTTACGGTTTAACAGGGGGAATTTTAATAACTTAGGAAATATTAAGCTTTTCGTAATAAACCTTAAGTCCGTATAAAATAGCTGCTTTACGACTTTTTGCCAGTTTTACGATTTTTTTAACCTCGATTAATCTTAAGGCATTTTCTTAAACCCTTATTAATCAAAATAACTAAAATATACCGGCTAAATCCAAATATAAAATCCCAGTATTTCGTATTTCCGGAATTTCGACGGAAACGGTTTTAATTAAGTTACCCGATTTAAATAAAACAATCGGCCGAATAAAATATATCGATACCTCCGTCGATATTAATAACTTATTCGAAAAAAATCGGGTTTTATTTTTAATTTTCGGATACGATTTAATTTAAAACGGTAAAAATAATTAATTTTTGCGTAAACTTATATTAAGAAATATCCGGCTTATAAAAAAATTACTGGCAAAACTAAAAAATAACGATAACGAATTTAAAAATATCGAAGTTTAATTTTTAAATTAATACAAGGAAAATTACAAACGATAATTTATCCGGCTGTTCCGGATTACAAAAACCGTCCAGAATTCCGTTAAAAATAATTGTCAATAGGGGTATAACTGGGCAATCTAAAATTACCTTGGAATAAGACGCTTATAAGGTTGGGGTTTGGTAAAATTTAGCAACCGATAACATAATCTATCTATTTGTTTAATTTGGTTCTATAGTTACGTCTTCTCTAGAAAGACTATTCGTTTTTATATTTTTAATTTATAAAGAAATTCATTTTCATTTTTAATTACTACTTTAAATTTAATATTAATATTAAAAAATTTTAATTTTTAAAACTGTTATCGTTATTTCGCAATTAAATATACGAATATTACTTATAAAGAAAAAAGTTAAAGTTAAAGAAAAAAAAGTAAATTCTTTTAAATTTAAATACCGTTTTTATAAACGGATTTTCACCGTAAAAACCATTGATAGTTACCGTGTTCGAAGATACTAGGTAGAGTATCTATCGTGTTAATTATTGGTGTAATTACTTTGTGTCTTTAGCTCAGCCTGGATAATACGGCTTGAACCCAACGACCTTGCATAAACGGATTTATTTCTAGTTCTAACTTTTTTTCGATTTAATTTATCGAAAACGTCCGCGTAATTATATAATTATAAAAACAACTTAAAAAGGTGTTATAATAAAATATTAACGCTATTATTTAAAAAAAAACTAACCGTTTAATATTTTAAATTTATATTTTGTTTAGGATTTATTAAACTATTATAACTTGTAAATTATCTTACTTTAATTGATTTTTTACAATAATATAACCAAATAAAATTAACAATTTTCTTATTATTACGGGAATAAAAATTAAAACGATATTTAAAAGCATTTAAAGACCTATAATAATAACTCTTAGTATTTATTTACAAGTAAATATATTTTTTTTATTATGTCTTATAATATTAGTATATTCGATAAATTCGAAATTATATTAAAAATTCTTTTTCTCTTAAGTATAAATAATATTTCCAGGTTAATTATTTTAACATTTTAAAAAATATCCATTTAATTTAATATTATGTTAAACAACGTTCGAACTATTAACGTCTTAAATAACCCATTTTAAAACGTTTATTTATAGTAATACGAAAAACATTTTTTCATAATATACGTTATATTACGTATATTTTTAATATTGTTATTAAGGATATATTAACGGAATATGTCTTTTATAACGCAACTATAGGTCTTTTTTAAAATTATATCAATATATAAATTTCTGGTTAATAAAGTAACGAAATATTCGCTGAAAAAAAGAAAAATTAAAAAAGTAAGTTAATTAAATTAGATTTACTAAATAATTTATTTGAAATTAATTCTAAACCAGATTTAATTAACCGAATTCGTCGAATCGTAATTTTAATAAATTTTATCAATAATATTTAACGAGATTTTATAAAAGGACTAAAAAAAAATGAAATTCGAAAGTATATTACCACGGTAAAAAGATTATATTATTTAGGTAGGAATATATTTATTTGTCTAATTTTATAAAAATTTATTATGAATATTAACAATTTGATTAAATAACCTTATATGCTAAAGTTGGATTTATAACATAAGTAAACTATTTCTTAAATTAAAAGAACTTTTAAATTATATTTATCGATTTACGGCTTATAACGAATTTAAAAGTATTTTTCCGATTAATTTTAAATCGGTATTATTTATAGCAATTATTACGTATATTAGAAATTTCGTTAAACTTACGATTTATTTTATAAGCCGAAGTTTATATTGCTCTATTTTAAGGCGTATATTATTTATTAATTTATTTATTAAATTTAGAAAACCGTTATTACGTTATAACGCGAATATCGGGATAAATTAATCGATAGTAATTTAATAATAAGTTAAGATGTTATTTTTAAAATTATCATTAACACTTTTTAAGCCTTAATTATTCGAAATTTAATTATGGTTATTAATAAGAGCGGTATTAAATTAAATAAATATTCCCCGAAAGATTTAAATAATAAAACGATTAACATTAATTTTATTTATTTATGTTTATTTTAAATTTTATTTACCAACCGAATTATTTTTAAACGTCCGGGTTACTAACTTATTATCCGAATATTCGAGAAAATACTTTTATTATATTCCGGGAACGATTTACCCAGTAAGTTTAAGTTATTATTTAATTTTAAAAAAAGCATCTAATTCTTAAAATAGGGTTAAATTAGAAAAAGCGAGCAATTTAATAAATTTATTTTTTTAATGAATTCGAAGACAACTTTAGCAACTATATATATATATATAGTCCTAAATATATTTCGAAAAAAGCTAAATAAGTATTTAAACGCATGTTAATATTCCCTTAAAGTAAGTTAATTATTCAAGTATATTTTATATTATCATAGAAATTTAACTATTTTCGTGTGTATATATTAGTTATAATAGCTTAAAGATATTTGATTATCTCGGTTATTTCAGTTTTAATTGAAAAGGTTTTTTTAATTTCCAGTAATATTACTAATAATATCAAAAATAGGATATAACTAGAAACTGTGAAATAATTAACCTTATTAAAAAGCGGGAAAATTAAAGATATAAAGCTTTAGAAATATATTATAAGGAAAATATAAAAGTAAGGGAAATAAAAGAATAAAAAGAAAAAAGTGTGAAATTTAATAATTATTATTCGAAAATAAAAAATAAAGGCTTATTTTATATAGGATAAAAAATATGCTATATAGGCCATTTTAATTATAATGGTTTCCGAAATTAAATTATCACAAAAAAACGTAAGAATTTATAAGGTATAAGTAACGATTTTAAAATATCTTAATTTCTTAAATTTGTAACTCCGCGAATAAATTAAATAACGTTAATTAAAAATACGGTATAAGCAGGGATAATAATTAGTTACTAATAGTCAGACTACAGACTAAACCGTATAGTCTGTAATTAGTTAATAGCCTGACTAAAATTATATTAGTTAGTTAATGCCTTAACTAAAACTAACTATATATAATTAGTCTTATAATAACTATTAGTTACTAAATTGTTATTTTCTTTATTTTTATATATAAATCTTTAATTTTAAATTTAAAACATCCATTATTTTTAAAGTTATTTAAAAAGAATTTTCTTTTATTTTTAAAATTTTTATTTATTTAATTAGGGATTTATTTATTCAAGTTGTAGTTAGTTAGTAGCCTGATTAAAACTACAGTAGTTAATTAGTTACTACAAAATAACTAAAAACTATAGACTATAATATTAACCCTGGATATAAGGGTTAAGATATTAACAAGCAATTTTTAATTTATACGTAAAATTTTAAAAACCAGAAACTAACTAAATTTAAGTAATTATAACTTATAACGTATAAAAAAGGATTTTTTTAAAAAAGTTTAAATATTAGAATTCAGCGAATTTTATAATCGAGGCGTATAATTTATCATCACCGTGAAAACCATTAATAATTGCCGTATTCGAAGATACTGGGGAGAGTATCTATCGTGTTAATTATTGGTGTAATTACTTCGTATCTTTGGCTCAGCCTGGTATACGGCTTAAACCTAACGACCTTGCGAACCTAACGACCTTACATAAAGATAATGTTAAAAATTTAATTTTTAACTAAAATATAAAATCATTAAAGTTATTATATATTAAATAAAGTAGTTAACACTTAATAAAAAATAATATACCTATTAATGTTATCAGTTTAATAAAAGGATAAATAATGATTTTTTTTTTCTTTATATAAACGAATAAAAAAACGGAAAATACGATTTTGAAAAAAAATATTAAAAATATGAAAAAAATTTGTTTTTATAAATATAAGATATAGTGTTTAAATATTTTATAATAATTAACTAATTAACTATATATAATCTGTAATTGATTATTAACTTAATTAAAACTATTATAATTAGTTAGTTATTATAAAATAACTAAAAACTATAAATTATAATATTAACTTTAATTATAACTTATATTTATATTTTAATATTTATGTTAAATCACCGTAAACTTTATAAGCAACACGTAAAATATTTTTTATTTATTTTTATTTTTATTTAACGTTTTTACGTAATGCTTAATACTTTAAAATTTATAAAACTTGTACAGATTTATATATAAATATTAACTAATATTAAGTCGTTAGGTTTTAAGCCGTAATATCTAGGCTAAGTTAAAGATACGAAATAATTATATTAATAATTAATACGGTAAATATTTTTCTTAATACTTTCGAATACGGTAATTATTAATAGTTTTTACGGTAATAATAAATTATACGTTTCGGTTACGAAAAGCTTTATTTTAAAGTTAATTATCGTATAATACCGATAAGCTTTAATTTTAATAAACTTTATATACTTTAATTATTTCGGTAAGGAGAATCTTTTAAAATGGAATAATTTAAAAAATGTTAAGTTTTTTACGGTAAACCTTAGGTTCGTATACAATGGCTGCTTTGCGACCCTTTGTTAGTTTTATAATAGCTACTTTTAATTTCGATCGATTTTATGATTTTTCGAATTTTTATTAATTAAAATAACCCAAATATACCGGGTAATTTTTATTATAAGATACCGGTATTCCGTAATGGTAAAGTTTTTACGGAGGTCGTTTTTTTTTAAGTTTTCAAGTTTAATAAAGTTTTAACCCGATTTAAAAATATAAATATTTCCGTTAATGTAAACGATTTTTTTTAAAAAATTCGGATTTTGTATTTAATTTTCGTATACGATTTAATTTGTATAAATAAAAATATTTAAAAGTTAAACGACCTTATAATAAAAAATATCGACCGTAAAAAAAATTGCGAAAAAAGCTGGATATAAACGGTAAAACGTTTAAAAATTTCGAAGTTTAACTTTTAAATCGATATAAACTGAAGGATTACGAACGATAATTTATCTAGTTATTCCGGATTACGAAAACCGTTTAAAATTCGGTTAAGAATGGTTATCGATAGGGCTAAAAGAAGGTTAGGGTTTAGTAAAGCCTAGTAACCGATAGTATAATTTATTAATTTAGTTAATTTCGTTTTACGGTTACGTTGTCTTTTAGGAGAATAAATATTAATTAATAATTTTATTTTATATATTTAAAATCTAGATTATAAATTATAATTATATATCTTTATATAATTACTTATAACATACGTTTTTATAATTACCGTCGTTATATTACCTTTTTAATTTATTAAAATTACTAAGGGTTTTATTAATATATTACGTTATATTCATAAAATAATCCGAATAGTTAATGTTTATTACATCTTTTTTTATAAAGTATAAGAATTAACGTTTTCAAAATTTCGATAATATATAATATATATAAGGTCGTTAGGTTTAAGCCATAGTATCCAGGCTAAGCTAAAGACATAAAGTAATTATACCAATAATTAATACAATAAATACTTTACCTAATATCTTTAAATACGGCAACTATTAATGGTTTTTACGGTAACGATAAATTATACCTCGGTTGCAAAAAGCCTTATTCCGAAACCAACTATTACGTAATACCGACAAACTTCGACCCTAATAAACCTTATACCCTTTAACTAATTTAACAAAGGGAATCTTAATAACTTAAAAGATATTAAGCTTTTCGCGATAAACCTTAAGTCCGTATAAAACAACTACATTATAACCCTTCGCCAATCTTACAACTTTTTTAACTTCGATTAATTTCAAAATATTTTCTTAAACCCCTATAAATTAAAATAACTAAAATATACTAGCTAAGTCAGAATATAAAATCCTAATATTCCGTACCTCCGGAATCTTAACGGAAACTATTTTAATTAAATTATTTAACTTAAATAAAATAATCGGCCGAATAAAATATATCGACACCTTTATCGATATTAATAATTTATCCGAAAAAAGTCGGGTTTTATTTTTAATTTTCGAATATAATTTAATTTAAAACGGCGGAAATAATCGGTTTCTGTATAAATTTATACCAAAAAATATCCGGCTTATAGAAAAATTACTGGTAAAATTGGAAAATAACGATAACGGATTTAAAAACGTCGAAATTTAACTTTTAAATCGATATAAAAAGGATTACGAACGATAATTTATCCGGTTATTCCGGATTACGAAAACCGTCCAGAATTTTATCAAGAATGGTCGTCGATAGGGGCTTGCATAACTAAGCAATCTAAAATCACCTTGGAGTAAAACGCCTGTAAAGTTAAAATTTGGTAAAACTTAGCAACCGATAACATAATCTATCCATTTGTTTAATTTGGTTCTACAGTTACGTCTCCTTTAAGGAGATAATATATAATATATAAAGAATATACTTCTCTACTTAAATAGTTTTAAAAAATAAAATATATTAAACGTCTTAATAAAGCCTAATAAAAAACCGTTAAATTTTAAAAAAAATGTATGTAGTATTTTTATATATTTTTAAGTTACCTTATAATGTTATTATATAAAGTTAAAGTCTTAAATTTAAAAACCTATTATATATTAATAACTTTTATATCCTATTAATATAACATATAATATTACTAAATTAAATTTAATAAATTAAAATTAAAATACAATTATATAATTGTTTTATTAATTTTAATTTTTCAATATTAAAACTTATAAAACATTACGTATTTACCCTTAAAATAAATTTATATTTAATATATTTATAACATTTATAATATTTACTAAACTTAAAAAAATTACCGAATAAAAAAATAATAGCTTATTTATTCTATACCTACCAGTATTTAAATATTATATTACTAGTTTATTAGCTTACTAAATACAAGCCTGGGTATTTCTTTTAATTACGATAAGTTTAAATACCTTGTTATTATTAATTATAAAATATCACTGGTTTAAATATAACTTAAGCTTCCGTTTTTTAATAGCGCTAGTTTAAAGAAGTTAAACTAATTTAAAGCTTTAAGTTCGTTACTATACCGGCGACTATTAAATTAAATAATTTAAGGCTCCTAGGTATTTACTAAATTAATTAATTAATTAAGTATTTATTTATTATCCTATTAAATAACTTATATTACGTTTATTTATCCGGCTTATTAAGGGGTACTTTTTTTTCGAAGGTGCTTTCCGGTTGCGCTTATATACAACCACCTAAGTAGTACTAATCTTATAAATATTATATTCTTATATAATAAATAAAATGGCCTAATAGCTTAGTAATCGCGAGCCTAGGTATCTCCTTTAATTATAACAGGCTTAAGTACTCTATTTCGGTTAGTTTTAAGAAATAATTAGTTTAAATCTAACTTAAGTTACCGTTTTTTTAGGTAACGCCAACCTAAAGAAGTTAAACTAGTTAGGGCTTTGGTTCCGTTACCGTGTCGGCGATAATTAATGGGTAACTAGGGGCTTTTAAATTAGTTACGATTAAGGGTATTAGGAATTAATTAATTAATCGTGTGTATTTTATCGTTAGTTGCCGTGTTATTTAACCCGTATTGCGTTTTTCCGGTTCTTAATTAAAAAAGGACGGTTTTTAAAAGGTGTTTCCTGGTCGCGTTTATATAATCCTTTACATACGTACTTAGTAAACGGATTAGCTTCTTATATATAGCTAGTTAAATACCTTAATCGCATTTTACCTTGTATATAATAAATAAATTCGGGTAATAAGTATTATAATAATGTTATAAATTAAAAGGTTATATTTAATTAAAGTAATAGGCCTGGTAATTTCCGTCTAAGTATTGAAAGTTTTATTTATTGTTAAACTTAAGTAAAAACGTAATATAGGTTATGTAATACCAGGGTTGTAATTATAGTTTGTAGTTTTTAATAAATTTGTAGTTAGTTAGTAACTACAAAAAAACTAAAAACTACAACTTAAATTTTAAAAACGAACAATTTTTTTTAAATCATTTTTAAACCAGTTTAATTAATATATAAATTATTCGGATCTTTATTTTTAGCTTTTATATTTATTAACAATTTATTTGTTAACTCTATTATTTTTATATTATATCGATAATTAATATTAATTAATTATTTACTTACTTATTAATTTAGTAATTAGTGTTTTTTTATAGTTTTTATATATACGTTATAACGTTGTATATATTTAAATTTCGTTAGTTTTCCGTTTTTTAAAATCCTGTATATAAGTTAAGAATCCCTAGTTAATATCTTTATAAACTTTAGGTTTTTATTCGTTTATAACGTATTTTTACTTATCGTTAATTAATTTATTTACCGAGTTATAAACTTAAGAAAATGGTATTTTTTAAAAATGTTTGCTTATAGCTTATAAGTTATATTTCCCTAATTTGGTTTATTTTCAGGTTTTTAAAATCCTGCGTATAAGTTAAAAATCTTTAATTAATATCTTATTAAAATGAACGCAAAGGAAAATAAATAAATAAAGTAAAGGTTTTATTTATATAAAACAATTTTAATTTTAAACATTTCATTTATTATTATACGTATTTTTAACGCACGTAAGTTAATTTTGTATTATATAAAAAGGTTTTATATTATTTTACAACTTTTAAATATTTTAATTGAAAAATTTAAATGTTAAAAAAATCCTATTAATATATATATAGTTTTTAGTTTTTTTATAGTTACTAACTAATTACAAACTACAAGTTGTAGTTTGTAGTTAAACTATTAGTAACTAATTCATAACCCCAGGGTTGATAATTAGTTACTAATAGTCAGACTACAGACTAAACCGTGTAGTCTGTAGTTAGTTAGTAGCCTGACTAAAATTACATTAGTTAGTCAGTGCCCTGACTAAAATTAACTATATGTAGTTAGTCTTATAGTAACTATTAGTTACTAAATTGTTATTTTCTTTATTTTTGCAAGGTCGTTAGGTTTAAGCCGTATTATCCAGGCTGAGCTAAAGATACGAAGTAATTACACCAATAATTAACACGATAAATACTCTACCCAGTATCTTCGAACACGGCAACTATCAATGGTTTTCACGGTGAATTTTCTTTATTTTTATATATAAATCTTTAATTTTAAATTTAAAAAATCCGTTATTTTTAAAGTTATTTAAAAAGGATTTTCTTTTATTTTTAAAAATTTTCGTTATTTAATTAGGGATTTATTTATTTATGTTATAATTAGTTAATAGCCTGATTAAAACTACAGTAGTTAGTTAGTTACTATAAAATAACTAAAAACTACAAACTATAATATCAACCCTGTACAACCCTGTGTAATACGGCAATTAACGATAAGATATACGATTAATTAATTGGTTTTTAAAGCCCTTAATTACGGCTGGTTTTAAAAGCCCCTAGTTACCCCTTAATCAAAGTTGATAATTAGTTACTAATAGTCAGACTACAGACTAAACTATATAGTTTATAGTTAGTTAGTAGCCTAACTAAAACTATATTAGTTAGTTTATGCCCTAACTAAAACTAACTATATATAATTAGTCTTATAGTGATTATTAGTTATTAAATTGTTATTTTCTTTACTTTTATATATAAATTTTTAAATTAATTTAAGAAATCTATTATTATTAAAGTTATTTAAAAACGATTTTATTTCATTCTTAAAAATTTTATTTATTTAATTAGGGATTTATTTATTAAGGTTGTAATTAGTTAGTAGCCTGACTAAATCTACATTAGTTAGTTAGTAGCTTAATTAAAACTATAGTAGTTAGTTACTATAAAATAACTAAAAACTACAGACTATAATATTAACCCTGCCCTTAATTATTGCCGACACGGTAGTAGGGCCGAAGCCCCAATTAGTTTAGTTTTTGTAAGCTGGCGCTACTTAAAGAAACGGTAGCCTAAGTTGGATTTAAATTAATTGTTTTTTAAAATTAACCGAAATAACATATTTAAATTTGTTATAATTTAAAAAAAATACCGAGGTTTGCAACTACTAAGTTATAAGGCCGCTTTTAAGTAATAATAAACAGTAAAAATAATTCGTTAAAATAATTAACTTAAATATTATATTTATTATATTAATATTAAAACCGTTAATTACTATTATAACTTTATAATTAAGCAACTTAATAGCTTAATAATAACGAATATAAGTATTATTTTCCATTATAATAAGTTTAAGTACCTTCTTATAATTATCCGTAAAAAACAGCTAGTTCGAATTTAATTTAAACTACGGTTTTTTTAAGTAGCGCCAGTTTAAAGAAGTTAAACTAATTTAAAACTTCGACTTCGTTATTATATCGTCGACTATTAAATCAATTAATTAAAAGCTTTAAAAACTAATTGTTTTAATTATATACGTAATTATCGAATATTACCGTACTTTATATTTCGTATTATAGTTTTTTATCCGGCCTTATTAAAACGAAACGGTATTTCGATAATATTTTTTAGTTCCGTTTACTTAAAAAAATCGAATATATACTTAGTAATTAAATTAATTATAACGTACCATATAAGCAAACTATACATACAAGCGAATTGTACATTTTTTATTATTATTTTAACTTTTTAATTTTAATCATTTATTTCTTAATAATTATAATATAAAACGGCTTATAAAAAAAACGAAAATAAACTTAGCCGTTTAAGTTAAAAAACGAAATCCGAAACTTAATTATAAAAAACTTAATTTTATTTATAATATTTTATTTATTATTTTAAAAACGCGAATTAATAATAAATACGCCCGATTTAATACCGTCCTTAATTTACGAAAATTAACGTTAATTAAAAAAAAATCGATTATCGAATAAATCCTTAATTTAAATATATAAACGTTTCCCGTCCGGCGTTAATATATTAAAAATATAACGAATTTGTTATTTACGTAATACGTTATAAAACGTATTAAAATTAATTAAATATTTAATTTTATTAAACGGTAATATAAATTTAAAACGTATTTAAATCGAAAAATAAATTATTAACGGGTTTTATACGAAAATTTAAAAATATTTTGTAAGTAATTTAAATTTATTCGGGTTATAATTACGAAATACGGTATTACAGAAAAAAATATTTATAATTTTAATAAAATAAAGTTCTTAATAAATTTTTTTTTAATAATAAATATAATAATTACAAATACCGAAAAACGTAAAAAATCTAAATAAATATAATAAAAAATTAAAGAATAATTTATAATAATACAAATTATTAATTTTTAAAACTGGGCCTTACCTTTATTTATTATCCTTACCGGGAAAAACCATTTTTTTCGTTAATTCGCCGATAACCTACTTTTACCCGATTAAAAAATTACTATAAACGAAAATAACTAAATAATAAATAAATTAAGTTTAAAATAAATTAAATATTTCGATAAATATATTAAAACGCGTACTAAAAATTCAAACCGTTTTTTTATCCTTAACGGTTACGAAAATTACTATTCGATTAAATTCGAAAATTATTACAAAATTAATAATATTATTATATTCTATATATTTACCTATTCCTTTTATCGGTTTTAATTTTTAAACGTATCTTATTTTTCCGTATTAAAACGCGTTTATATATTATATATCAAAAGTTTTATATAATATTACGTTATTTATATTACTAAAACAAATTTTATCGCCGGCTTTTACAATACGTTTAAAACTGTTATAATAACCGATAATATTAAATCCGGATTTACAAAAGTAAAATTTATTTTATTTAATCCTAATCGTATTTTTTTTAAATTAAAAATTCCAGTTATATTTATACTGACCGTTTTTTTACTTACCTTTACCAATTCCGCTATTTCCCTATTTACGAAAACTTTTAAAAATATTATTAAAACGATTTAACAAAAACGTTATTTACAAAGGAAAATTAAAAATTACCAGGATAACTTACCGACAAAAATATTAAAATCGGTTAATCTTTTAATAAAAAGTAACCTATTACTTTTATATAAAATCGTTCTTTTTCGGAAAGAAAACGGTTATTTTTACGAAACAAATTACATTCTTAATAAACGCCGGAAAACTAAAAACAAACGTTTTTAAAAAGGAAAGATATTTACTATAAAAAAAACATAAATTTTTATAACTATAAAAAAAGGTAATAATAAATAATTACAGTTAGTAACGGCCGAAAAAAATCGTTATAAAAAGGTTTAAACGAAAAAATGGAAATATAACGTTTACGGCAAGCCCGGATATAATACGCGTATTTATAAGGAAAATATAAAGGCATCTAACGATAAAAAATCCGATTAATTTAAATTAATTTAATATGTTATAATTATTTAATTCGAATTTATTATCGCGACGTATTAAAAAATATACAGTTTGCTTATATATACAGCTCGCTTATATAGTACGTTATATATAATTATATATTCGAATAGTAGTAGTTTTATATAATTATTAAATTTAACTTTTATTATTTAAGTTAAATTAAAAATACGAAATAATTATATTAGTACTATATATAATAAATACTATATTTAATATTTTCGAATATAGTAATTATTAAATATTTCACGTTTCCGATAAATTATACGTTTTAATATCGAAACACCTTATTCCGAACTTAATTACGTAAGATTAACAAGTTTAAAACTTAATAAAGGTTATTTTTTAATTAATTCGATTAGGAGTTTCTTAATAAATATTATAACTTAGAAAATGTTAAGCTTTATACGATAAATTTTAAAATCGTATAAAATACCTTTATAACTTTTTATCAGTTTTATAATTAAAAGTATTAAATATTAATTAAGAGAAAATGGTAAATTTTTTAAATTCGGGTTTTTTTAAAAAAAAAATATATTTTACGGCTTTCTTAATTTTTATTAATTAAAATAGTTAAAATATACCGGGGAATTCCTATTATAAACTGCCTGTTTTTCGTAATTATAATTTTTTATAGAAAACGTATCGTTTAAAACATTTATATTTTATACAATTTTAAAACATTTAACATTTTTAGTCGTAGAACTGGCAAAGGGTCGCAAAGCAGCTATCTTATACGGATTTAAGGTTTACCGCAAAAAACTTAACATCTTCTAAGTTATTA
Source organism: Monosporascus sp. CRB-8-3 (assembly GCA_004155055.1). NCBI lineage: Eukaryota > Fungi > Ascomycota > Sordariomycetes > Xylariales > Monosporascus > Monosporascus sp. CRB-8-3. The sequence goes on from QJNZ01000057.1 coordinate 87,042, forward strand.
CCTTCTAGGAGATTCCCCCTGCCGAACCAGCTAAAAGGTATAAAATTTATCAAAATTCAAGCTTATCGTCATTACGCAATAATCGGCTTCGGAATAAAACTTTTCGCAACTAAGGTATATAATTTATTATTACCGTAAAAACTATTAATATTTACCATATTCGAACATATTAATACAAATATTTCGTATCTTTATTTTAATTTAAATAATATAGCTTAAACTTAATAACTTTATATATAATTCTAAAATAAATTACATAAATTAATACTTTTATTAACTTGATTTACTTTATTTATATAAACCGGCTTTAATTTTCAAATTTTAAGTATAATTTAATTTCTACGTAATTTTATATTAGCCTATATTTAATTTAGAGAAAAACTATTAGAAAAATTAAAGCATAACTATAACGAATTTAAAAACGCCGAAGTTTAACTTTTAAATTAAAATAAGGGTGTAATTACTTTATATCTTTAACTTAGCCTAGATAATACGGCTTAAGCCTAATAACCTTGTAAATTAATATAGGGAGAATTATAAGTAATAATTTATCCGACTGTTCCGGATTATGAAAAACCTCTAGAATTCCATTAAGAATAGTCGTCGATAAGTAGAGGATTAAGTAATTCGAAATTGCCTTAAAGTAAAACGTTTACGAAAAGGTAAGATTTTAATAAAGCTTAACAATTAAAATACTAAAACCTATTAATTTATGTAATTAAGTTATACGGCTACGTTCTATTAATATAATGAAATTATTAAATATAAATATAAAAATCTTAATATTTAAAGAGTTGTACTATTCGCACATTAGTTTTTTATATAAGAGCCATACATTACTTTTTTTACACCTGCCACCGACCCGCTACCATTGCAGTCACCTTATAACACTTATTGCTTAACTTTAACTAACTTAACAATATAACGTCTTTTAAAGAACTTTTATAACTGATTTTAATCTTTATTAACTGTAGATAATAAAAATAAAATCTGTTTAATTTTGCGATTTTTCGCTGCGAAGATACGTATAAGTAAAGTATAAGGTATAGGAGAAGGATACAACTGCAAAAAGAAAAGGGGGTCGCTTAGAGTGTTTTAAAAGGTTCAGCCCTATAGCGCACCCTATAGCGCACCTTATAGCGCTTTGCTTAACAACGAAAAGAACCATTAATATCCTAACCCGCATATATCGCATTAGGACGATTATTATATAGTATTTGTCGCTTTTATTAGGGCAATTCATTTATCGAAAAAAGAAATATAATATTAAACGGGCCGTCAAGAATATAACGGGCCGGTGGCAGGTGTAAAAAAAGTAATATGCAGCTTCTATTAAAACACTAATATGCGAATAGCATAACTCTATTTAAATAGCATTTAAAAAACTTAATATAAATAGTTTATATATAATAAATTCCGAATATAAATTAAAACTTTAAAAAGGTAAACTTTTATTTCTATTATTAAGCTTATATTACGAATTTTAAACGCTTAATATTAATATTTAAACTTATTTAATACCTATTATAGTATATACTATACGGCTTATTTTAGCTATTAAACCGCTATTTAAACGCTATATATATAAAAGTATTACGCATTTCTTATATAGATTCTCCTTTCTTTTCTTTATTTAATAACTAAATATTTTATTAAGCCTTAAAAAAAGATTAATACCGTAATAATTTGTTATACCTTTTATAAAAAAACTTCATAGTAACCCGGTATAGTATTATCTTAACTTAGATTTCGTAAAACATTAAATCCGTCGTTAATACGTCGTAATTTCGTTATAATTTCCTTAAATATCTTAAATTTTTTACAAAAATATTACGGACGTTAATATTCCGGCCCTTAAATAAGCGTAAAGTAATAACGTAATACCCCCGTTATAACTTACGAATTCCCAGATATTTTTCTATAAATTTTTTTTTATTTAGCTGTTAGTAGAGTATGCAGGGTTGATAATTAGTTGCTAATAGTTAGACTATAGATTAAACTGTGTAGTCTGTAATTAGTCTTATAGTGATTATTAGTTACTAAATTATTATCTTCTTTATTTTTATATATAAATTTTTAATTTTAATATTAAAAAATCTGTTATTTTTAAAGTTATTTAAAAAGGAATTTTTGTAAAAATTTTATTTATTTAATTAAGAATTTATTTACTAAGGTTGTAGTTAGTTAGTTACTACAAAATAACTAAAAACTACAGACTATAATATCAACCCTGATAGTACGATTCGTATATAATTTTACGCTATTAAGCCGACTTTTCGAATTAAACAAATACTTTTTAACAAATTTTTAAATATATTTACGATTTTCGAAAATAGTTAACGGTATTTATACTATAAGGAAAATATATTTCAAAAACGTAATAAGTAATATATAATAATTATTACTGTTATACTTAACTAGTTATTATAAAATCATTATTTTAAGAAATTTATTTAGTTATAATCGAAAATACGTAATTACGATAACATTTTACGATTACGGAATTATCGTTTTATTAAGTTACGGTTTTATATAATATGTTAATAATATACCCTAATATTTTAATAAGTTTAGCAGCATTTATCTTTAATAATTTTACGTAGTACGGCTTTAATATTTAAATCCCGTAACCTTAAAAAACTTAATTTTTAATAAGTCGGTTATTTTTTTTCCCGTTTTATACCGTTATTATTACGGCGTAAAATTAACGGTGACGTAATTAAGAGCTTGTCATTTATAAGACGAATATAAAGAACCCGATAACTTATTAAAAATATATATTAATCAACGGTTTTTAATACGTTTAAAATTTACTATAAACTAAACCGTTTATTTACGTATATACGACAAACTTAATAACGTAATAATATAACCTTTAAATTTAAAATCGTAATTTTATAGCTGATATAATATAAGTAATATACAGTTACTTTTAAACTAAATTTATATTACCGTTAATATATTAACGTAAATTTATAAAGATTTCCAAAAAACTCGAGTAAAGTTTAACGGTATTCGCCGACTTTATTAATAACTTTATATATTTAATTAATTAAAGCCGGTAACCGCTAGCATTATGTATTATTATATTATAGCAAAAAGTTAATAAAGTATTTTAAAAAAGTATTTACACCGCAGATATAAGGCTTTAGCCTTTAAAATGACATAATTTAAATACGCCTTTTTAAAAGCCTTTTAAATAATATAATAACCCGTTTTTTTCGTAAACGTTTATAAAAAAAGCGGGGAATAATATTCCGGCATTATAACGTTAAAGTAACGCCTTTATAACGTTAATATTAGAGTTTATATAATTAAACGTAGTTACGGTTTAAAAAAATAACTTTTTACGGTCCGCTTAAAAAAAGTAATAATATCGTAAATTTAACTTTTGTATATATTACGTGAAAAAAAGGATATAACGTACTATACAAGCAAGCTGTACATATAAGCGAACTGTACACTTTTTAATACGTCACGATAATAAATTCGAATTAAATAACCATAATATATTAAATTAATTTAAATTAATCGGATTTTTTATCGTTAAATACCTTTATATCTTTTTTACAAATACGCGTATTATGTCCGGGTTTACCGTAAATATTATATTTCCGTTCCTTTATTTAAACTTTTTTATAATAACCTTTTTCGGCCGTTATTAATTGCGATTATTTATTATTACCTTCCTTTATAGCCATAAAAATTTGTGTTTTTTTTATAATAAATATTCCTTTTTTTTAAAAACGTTTGTTTTTAATTTTCCGGCGTTTATTAAAAACGTAATTCGTTTCGCAAAAATAACCGTTTTCCTTTTAAAAAAAAACGATTTCGTATAAAAATAATAAGTTACTTTTTGTTAAAAGATTAACCGATTTAAATATCTTTATCGGCGAGCTACCTTAATAATTTTTAATTTTCTTTTGTAAATAACATTTTTATTAAATCGTTTTAATAATATTTTTAAAAATTTTCGTAAATAAAGAAATAACGGAATTAATAAAGGTAAATGGAAAAATAATTAATATAAATATAACTAAAACTTTTAACTTAAAAAGGATACGATTAAAATCGAATAAAATAAATTTTGTTTTTATAAATCCGGATTTAATATTATTAATCGTTATAATAATTTTAAATACGTCGTAAAAGCCGGCGATAAAATTTTCCTTAATAATATAAATAATATAACGTTATATAAAACCTTCGATATATAATAAATAAATATATTTTAATACGGAAAAATAAAATACGTTTAAAAATTAAAACTAATAAAAGGAATAAGTAAATATATAAAATATAATAATATTATTAATTTTATAATAATTTTCGAATTCGATCGAATAATAATTTTCGTAACCGTTAAAAATAAAAAAACGTTTTAAATTTTTAATACGTATTTTAATATATTTATCGAAATGCTTAATTTATTTTAAATTTAATTTATTTATCGTTTAACCGTTTTCGTTCATAACAATCCTTTAATCGGATAAAAATAAATTATCGGTAAATTAACGAAAAAAATGGTTTTTCCTAATAAAAATAATAAATAAAAATAAAACCTAATTTTAAAAAATTAATAACTTATATTACCGTAAACCATTTCCTATTCTTTTATTACGTTTATTTAAATTTTTTACGTTTTTCGGTATTTATAATTATTATGTTTATTATTATAAAAAAACTTATTAAAAATTTTATTTTGTCGAAATTATAAATATCCTTTTTCGTAATACCGTATTTCGTAATTATAACCCGAATAAATTTAAATTATTTACGAAATATTTTTAAATTTTCATATAAAACCTATTAATAATATATTTTTCGATTTAAACGCATTTTAAATTTATATTACTATTTAACGAAATTAAATATTTAATTATTTTTAATACGTTTTATAATACGTTACGCAAATAATAAATTCGCCATATTTTTAACGCATTAACGCCAAATAAAAAACGTTTACGTATTTAAATTAAAAATTTATTCGATAATCGATTTTTTTTTAATCGGTATTAATTTTCGCAAATTAAAAACGATATTAAATTAAACGTATTTATTATTAATTCGCATTTTTAAAGTAATAAATAAAATATTATAAATAAAATTAAACTTTTTATAATTAAACTTCGGATTTCGTTTTTTAACTTAAACGGTTAAATTTATTTTTATTTTTTTATAAACCGTTTTATATTATAATTATTAAGAAATAAATAATTAAAGTTAAAGAATTAAAATGATAAAAAAAGTATATAATTCGCTTATATATACAGCTCGCTTATATAGTACGTTATAATTTTTTAAATTACAGGCTACGGTCGATTATTACAAATATAATAATACCGGTATACTTTCGTAACGACAGTAAAATGTAATAAGGAAAAATTTAAGGTTTAAATTAAGTCGTAATTAAAATTTTCTATTAAGTTATAAAGATAATAATAAATAAAACCTATAAATACGCTTTATAGATTTTAATATATTTTTTATTTTCGTTTTATTTATTACTTAACGGCAGTATTATATTACCGGCCTAAGTTATAAATCATTACGATTATTTACTTATAGGATTTATTAATAATAATTTCGTACGTTAAAAATCTTTTTTTTTAAATTTCGGTAATTTAAGTTAACGGATAATACCTTAGCCGGCTTTATTTCTTTTAATTGTACGTTACGGTTTTAAATAAGTTTTATTATAAAAAAGGTTATTTTTTATTTTTAGCCCTTAAACGGACCGATATTATTTTCGGATTATTTTAAGTTGGTAAGTATAACTCGTTTATCGACTAGATAATAAAGATTATATATATCGACCGTAAAATAATATCGGAGTTTCCTTTTTTAACCCTTTTAACAAACTTATATTTTATTTTTACCTTTTTATTACCCTTTTTTAATCCTTTATTTTTGCTAGTCGAAATACTGTCGTTCCGCGTTATTAATTTCTTAATGTTTTATTATATAAAGGACGTTATAATTAATTTTACACCTTTAGAGAAATTTTTCGTTTTTATAAATACTTTAAGTAATTTTATTACCGTATTACACCACCTTACGAGCTAAACTACCTTAAGAACCGTTTTTTGGCATTTTGTAATAAAAAAATTAAATTAATTAATTATAATATATTAAAGTAATATAAATTAATCGGATTTTTTTTTAGTTAGATGTATTTATAGTTTCCTTATAAATATGCGTATTATATCTAGGTTTGTTGTTAAGGTTATATTTCCGTTTTTTAATTTTACCCTTTTTACGACCATTTTTTTTAGCCGTTATCAAAGTTGTATTTTTTTATTACCTTTTTTTTTCGACTAAAAAGGTTTTTTTTATTTAGTAAATATTTTTCACTTTTAAAAACATTTGTTTTTAATCCGTTAACGTTTGCTTAGGATATCATTCGTTTTACGTAATTAAGTCATTTTAAAAAAATATCGTATAAAAGTGATAAATTGCTTTTTGTTCAAAAATTCGCCGATTTAACGATTTTTTACGATAAGTTACCTTGGTAAATTTTTAATTTTTAATTTTCTTAATATTTTTTAAAAGTTTTTGTAGACGGGGAACAAATAAAACAGGTGGAAATTACCGGGAAAACGGTTAATGTAAATATAACTAAACCAATTTTAAGTTTAAAAGAAACATAATTAAATGTTATAATAATTTTAAACGTATTTTAAAAGCCGGTAAGGAAATTTCTTTTAACTATATAAATATAATAACGATGTGTTAAATTTTCGATATATAACGAATAAACGCGTTTACATTTTTTTAAGAAATTGTACGAAAAATATACGAGTATGTAACATGTAATAGTATTATAAGTAATATAATTTTATCGAATTTTATCGAATAATAATTTGCGTAATTATTAAAAATAAAAAAACGTTTTAATTTTTTCGTACGTATTAGAATATATTAATCGAAATAATAAATTTATTTTAAATTGAATTTGTCCATTACTTAATGAATTATTATTAATAAAGTATTACGGAATTAAATTTATTTTTTTCTTTATTATAATAATATAAGGTCGTTAGGTTTAAGCCGTATTATTTAGCCTAGGTTAAAGATATAAAGTAATTATATTAATAATTGATACGATAAATACTTTACCTACTATTTTCTAATACGGTAATTATTAATAGTTTTTACGGTAAAGATAAATTGTATTTCGGTTACGAAAAGCTTTATTTCGAAGCCGACTATTAAGTTCCCGTAAGTACGCAATTTCTCAACTAATATCCGTTTAAAAGGTTTATTTGCGTAATACCGACAAGTTTCGATTTTAATAAACCTTATAGTTTTTAATTAATTTAATAAAGGGAATCTTAAATAATAACTTAAAAGATATTAAGCTTTTTGTAATAAACCTTAAGTCCATATAAAATAGCTGTTTTATTACTTTTCGCCAGTTTTATAATTTTTATAATTTCGATTAATTTTAGAGCTTTTTAAACATTTATTACTTAAAATAATTAAAATATGCCGGTTAAATCCAAATATAAAGTTTTAATATTCCGTATTTCCGGAATCTCGACGGAAACTATTTCGATTATATTACCCGATTTAAATAAAATAACCGGCCGAACAAAATCTATCGATATTTATATTAATAATAATAAATTTTCCGAAAAATTTTAAATTTTATTTTTAATTTTTAAATACGATTTAATATAAAACGGTTAAAATAATTAACTTTTACGTGAATTTATATTAAAATTATTTTACTTACAAAAATATTATTAATAAAATTAAAGGATAACGATAACGGGTTTAAGAACGTCGAAATTTAACTTTTAAATTAACATAAGCTAGAAAATTACGAACGACAATTTATCTGGTTATTCCGGATTACGAAAACCGTTTAGAATTCCGTTAAGAATGGTCGTCGATAAGGGCTATAAAAAGGTTAGGGTTTAGTAAAACTTATTAACCGAGATAGTATAATTTATTAATTTGTTTAATTTAAGTATATAGTTATGTTTCCTCTAGAGAAACTTTATTATCATAATAACTAATAATATAATATAATTTTAAAAATTAAAAATTATTATATCCGTCATTATAAAAAGATTTATTAAAAATTTAATCTCGTTAAAATTATAAATATCTTTTATTATATCGTATTTTACGGTAATAACCCGAATAAATTTAAATTATTTATGAAATATTGTTAAATTTTTGTATAATATTTATTTGTAATTAATATTTCGATTTAAACGTATTTAATTTTTTTATTCATTAAATAATTTTAAACATTTAATTAACCCCGATACATACCGTAATATGTTAAATTAATAATAAATTCATTATATTTTCAATATATTAATATCGGTTAAAACATATTTATATATTTAAATTAAAAATTTTTTAAACTAAATTATTTTCCGATTACCGTTAATATTTACAAATTTAAAAAAAAAATCGGTTCGGGCGTATTACGAGTAATATCGGGTTTTTAAAGCAAATTCAAAGATTTTATTAAAAAAATATAACTTTTTAAACTTATATTTCGGATTTTAATTTTTAATTTAAATAGATAAAAAATTTTGGTTTTTTTAAGTCGTTTTATATTATTAATATTAAATAACAAGTAATAAAAGTTAAATAATAAATGTATTAATAAAAACGGTTCGTAATGTAATTTAATTCGTAAAATAATATAGTACGTTACGTTATTATTATAATTCTTTTTATTAATAAAGTTTTTCGCAATATATATAATAAGATGATAATATTAATTTAAATATTATCTTTTTAAAATTACGCGCTTTTTACGATTAAATAGTAAAGGCGTTTTAATTTCGATGTATAATCGAAGAAAATATATAAAAATACCTCGACGGCAAGCTGCTTACGACGATACCCGAAATTTTAAAAAGGTTATTCTTTAAGTATTACGATTTAAGAAAAGCGTTAATACCTAATAATTTCGAGATATTACCGTTTACTAATTTTTTTTACAATAAAATCTAGTTATTTTAAAGTTAAACGTTACCGTATAATTACGTACCAGTTATATTCTTATACGAATTACTGGCGGTACGGAAATATATCGACGACTACTTAGAAAAAGGGTTATTTAACCTAATAATTTTTTATGATAACTTTTATTCTATTTGCGGAAAAACTAATAGGCAAGGTACGTATTTATATTAATTACCGCAGTTTTAATAACGTGACGGTAAAGAACCGTTAATCTATTTTTTACTGATGACGTATATTTAACCGTTTACGTATTGCCTTTAAGAATAAATAAATAAATAACTTCCGTAATTAAAAAGCTTCTGTTTATAACGCCGTTATTATTCTATTACAACCTTCGGTAACGTATAATTTTAAGAATTAGACTTTTTAATTAAATTTCGGGGGCAGATTTTTTAATAATATAATACGAAAAGTATTTTAGGGCTTAATATTTTTTTTCGATTAAAGATATTTTTATTAAACATATAATTATCAGATTTACCAAAAAAGATTATTAGTTGTTATTAAAACGTTGAAAAAATAATATATAGAACTATAAAATACCGAAAGACTTATAAATGTTATTACGTATTATATAAATTTATAGTTTTTCGGTATTATAAAGCTTTTAAATTAACGTTGAATTCGCTAGTTCGAATTTTTTAACAATTTTCGTTTTTGAACAATTTATTAATTTAATACGAAAATTATAGTTTTTAAAGCTTTATCCCGTTAATCTCGCATTAAGTTAACGGATCGAAATAATGTAGCAAATAATAAAATAATATATAAATACCGGAAAATATTTTTACTTAAATAATAATGGGTTTTAAAAAAAACGTACATTATAAATATTAACTAGCTAATAAACGTACTTATCGATAATATTTATAACTTGTTTTAATTAATTAACAGGGTTGTAATTATAGTTTATAGTTACTAACTAACTACTATAGTTTTAGTCAGGTTATTAACTAACTAATGTAGTTTTATTCAGGCCACTAACTAACTACAAACTACATGTAGTTAGTTAGTAACTACAAAAAAACTAAAAACTACAACTTAAATTTTAAAATTGTTAGATTTTTTAAAATTTTTATTGAAATCTATTTAACTAATATATAAATTAATCGGGTTTTTATTCTTAGCTTATATATCGATTAATAATTTATCTGTTAACATTAATATGTATATATATATATATTTACTAAGGTTATCTTCGGATTTATTAAAAGATAAATTTGCTAAATTGCCCTTTTTTTTAATATAATCCTATTTTAATAATTAATTTTTTTTAAATTTAAATAATATCTTAAACTTACTAATTAAACTTTTCTCGAAATTAAGCAAAGATATTTTCTCGAATATTCGAATAATGATTTAATAAATTAAAGGGTTGAAAATAACTTGTTTTATAAATAGGATTTTAAAATAAGCCTAAAAAAAATAAGGTTGATATTTTTAAATCGTTTTGTTATATAGGTTTTTCGGAAAGTATCCGTTTAATTTAATACAGCTTTTATTAATAGCCGTAATTAAACTTCGAATAATTAAGGCTTATAAATTGTTAATTCTTATAATAAAAATCACGTTATAACTTACTATTAAATTATTATCGTTAATTTAATCGCGATCTTTACGTCGTAACGTAGTAAGGTTTTTTTAAATTTAATATATAAATAAAAAACCTATTATTTATTTTTTAATAATTTTTAATGAAATTAACATATATATAAAACGTGCTTTATAACAAATTGATATAAGCTTTTACTGGTAAATAAATTGTTAGTTTAATACAAATTTCAAATATACGTAATAATTTCTGTAAATTATATTAATTTAAATTAGTTAAAAAATGTTTTTAAATTTGTTATAAGCAGTATTTCAATATATATTTTTAAGGTTGTTTTTAATTTAAGAAATACTTTAATTATATTATACGTCGAATTCTAACGGGTAGCGTTATTAAATTAAATTCTTAATATTTATAATAAATTCTTATAAAATAAACATAAATAAAATTTTATATAATAAAATTTTAAAAAATTTAAAATACTAATTAAAAGGTTTAATTTTTTTACCGTAATTATCTGGCAATATATCTTCGTTTTTAGCTTTTTTTTATTTTTTCGATAAAATCCCGTTAAATATTAAGGGTATATTTTATTAGAATTGCAATTTAACGAATTCGGTTAATTAAATCTGTTTTAAACTTACTTTTAAATAAGTTAGTTAATAAATAAAATTTAATTAACTTACTTTTTTAATTTTCGTTTTCTTCGGCGAATTCTTCGATATTTTGTAAATCGGGGATTTATATATTTATATAATTTAAAAAAATCGTTTACTTCGTTATTTGATATATATTCTTTTAATATATCGTTACCAGGGTTGTAACTGTAATCTGTAGTTATTAGTCATTTTTTAGTAACTAACTAACTACTGTAGTTTTAGTTACCTTACTAACTAATATAGTTTTAATTAGCTAACTGACTAACTACAGACTACAAGTTGTAATCTGTAGTCTGACTATTAGTTACTAAATCACAACCTTGATCGTTACCAATAATATGCGTAATATAACGCATATTATAAAAAAAAATTATTTTTCGTATTAATATAAATAAACGTTTTAAAATTTATTAATAAAAGCGTTATGATTCCGAGCGTTATCTTACGTAATATTAAATTTAATTAATATAAAACCCTTGTTAACCGTTAAATTAACTAAGTTGAAAATATTGTCTATAATTAAAATACGATAATCTTTTAATATAACCACGAATTTATCGAATATATTAATAGCTATATAACGGGGTTAAAAATCCTGAAACTTTATTAATTCATAAATTAAATTAAATTCGGGGTTAATAAAGGAAATTATAACATTTATAAATAGTATATTCGAATTCGACGTCGAAACATTAAATATAATGGAAATCTTTCTTAACGTATTTATATTTAGCTTTAATTAAGTGTTAAAAGTTATTAATACGGTTTTATAAATGATTTCCACTCTCGTTTTTATTTTTATTTTATTAATAATAAGTGAATCGTTACTTTCAAATAATTATATTATTATAAAAAAAGTCAAAATAAATTAACTTATGGGTTATAATATTATAATACATCCTAAAAAGAATCCGAATTTAAAATATTAAACGGTAAGTTATTTTCGATAATAACGTTTAATATCGTATTATAAGCTTTTTTTTCTATAAAAAATTTTCATTTATAAATATATACTTTCGCGTTCGTTTTCGATTAATTAAATCGAAAAAAAAAGCTAGGACTAAAAGTAATTTCGTCTTTTAAATGCGGTAATTAGTAGGCTAATATAAAATAAAAATAAAAATAAAAATAAAAATAACTTACTTTTTTTTCTTTAACTTTCGCTTTTTTCGTTATAAGCAATATTCGTATGCTTAATTGCATAATAGCATTAAAAATTCGAAAATTAAATACGTTTAAATTTAAAAACTAATTTAATATTACAACTAAAAAAATTAATAGTTAATTTATATTAAGTTAACAATATAAAACTATATAAAACAAAATAACTTACGTAATATAGGAAACTACTATTTTACGTAATTTATTTTCTTCGATAAGTAATAAAATTCTTACAGATAATCCGTTTTAAAATATTTAAATTAGTGATTCGTTATCGGGTTTTAAATAAAAATCAAATTTATTTTCGTCGTCGGTTTTATTTAAATTAATATCAAAAAATATTTTCGGAAAGTTCGGAATTTTTTTAAAATAGTTAAAATAACTATAATAAAATAATAATAATAACAGTGGCTTTAAATAGGTATATATCGTTATTTAAACAACGATAATAATAATAATAATTAAATATATAAAAAAAGAAATATAAGCTTTTTATATAAAAATAATAGCTAAATAATATTATTAATATTAAAAAATTAATCTACAATAAAAATACGGTAATTTCTGATGTATATTCGTTAATTTATAATAAGAAGATTATAATTCCTAATTTATAATAGTTAATTTATCATTAATAACGTAATTATAAAATTTTAATTTTTAATTCATAATAAAAAACCGTTATTTCTAATTTATAATCACTCATTTATAATAAAAAACGTTATTTTGAATTTATAATTATTAATTAATTCTCCCTAGAGAAAACGTAACCGTAGAACCAAATTGAATAAATTAATAAATTGTGCTATCGGTTGCTAGGCTTTACCAATCCTTAACTTTCTCTTAGGCGTCTCACTTTAAAATAACTTCAAACTGCCCTATTATGCAAGCCCCTATCGACGACCATTCTTAACCGAATTCTGAACGGTTTTTGCAATCCGGCACAGCCGGATAAATTATCGTTCGTAATTTTGCAACTTGCATTAAACTAAAAGTTAAAGTTCGAAAATTTTAAACCTTTTACCGCCTATATCCAACTTTCCTAATAATTTTTTTATGCGGTCGATATTTTCCATTATAAGGCTATTTAAATTTTAATTACTTTTGCTTATAGAAATTAAATCGTATCCGAAAATTAAAAATAAAATCTGATTTTTTTTTTAGGAATAATCAATTAAATCGACGGAGGTATCGATATTTTTAATTTGTCCTAAAGCTTTATTAAACTTAAAAACCTTAAAAAAAACGTTCTTTATAAAGACTTTATAATTACGGAATACCGGTATCTTATAATAGGAATTACCCGATATATTTTAACTGTTTTAATTAATAGGGATTCGAAACGGTATTATGGAATCGATCGAAGTTAAAAGTAACTAGTTTAAAGTTCCTAGCCCTTTTTCCTGGTTGATATTTAATATTTTTAATCGTAAAACTAGCAAAAGGTTACAAAGCAATTATTTTATACGGACTTAAGGTTTACCGCGAAAAGATTAATATTTCCTACGTTATTATATTCCAGGAAATTTCTTGCCGAATTAATTAAAGGCAGGGTTGATATTATAGTCTGTAGTTTTTAATCATTTTGTAGTAACTAATTAACTACTGTAATTTTAATTAAGCTACTAATTAATTACTGTAGTTTTAGTTAAGTTACTAACTAATAAATATAGTTTTAATCAGGCTACTAACTAACTACAACTTGAATAAATAAATCCTTAATTAAATAAAGAAAAATAGTAAAAATAAAAGAATTTTTTAAAAATAACTTTAAAAATAACAGATTTTTTAAATTTATATTTAAACATTTATATATAAAAATAAAGAAAATAACAATTTAGTAACTAATAGTTACTACAAGATTAATTACATGTAGTTAGTTTTAGTTAGGGCACTAACTAACTAATGTAATTTTAGTTAGGCTACTGATTAATTACAGATTACACGGTTTAGTCTGTAGTCTAACTATTAGTAACTAATTATCAACTCTAACTAAAGGGTATAAGTTTAATTAAGGTCGAAACTTATCGGTATTATATAATAATTGGTTGCGGGATAAAGCTTTTCGTAACCGAAACGTATAAGTTATTATTACCGTAAAAATTAGCTTAGTTTAAATACTACAGCTTAAACCTAATAACCTTGCATAATTAATAATTAATAATTAATAATTAATAACTTTACCCAAATATAACTAGGTAAAAAAGTTAAAAATAATAAATATCCTCCGTTAAGAATAATTACCTTCTGCGATAATTTTATTATAATTAACTATTACTTAATACTTTTATAAGTTAAAGGTTTAAAAATATAACTTTAAAAGCTTTATTACCTATAAAAAATTATTTTTACTTAAAACTTTTAAAAAATGTTATTTAAGTAATTATTATAATTAGTCTATATTTTATATTATATTATGTTTTTTAACGCCGTTCTTTAACCCTTACGGATTTACTGTCTTTTATTTAAAATAAATAATTTTACTTTAATCTTTTATTTCGAATAATCGAATTTAAATAAATTTATTTTTTTAGTTTTAATATATTAAACTAATTATTTTAAAGATTTAAATAAAGTTCATATTACATTTATTATTATTTTATTATTATATTTACATATACGAAATAATTATATTCGTAAATAATTTAATATTTTTTTTAAAGTTGTTAAAATAAACATATTATAAAATGTATAAAAGCAACTATTCCGCCGATAAATAGAATAATATATAATAAATTATATTTATAATAAAAAGTAAAGTTTATATATATATATTTAATATTTATTTTAACGAAATAAAATAACAAATTCGAAATAATAAAAACCGAAAAGAAAAAAACGGAAACGGGAATAAAAATATAAAAAATAAAAAGGATATTAATAAGGAAAAATAATATTACAATAACTGTTTTATATATATATAACGCTTTTTAAATTTATAAATTTAAATTATTATCATCCATATTTTTAACATACGTTATTTAAATTTATATATAAACATATTTTTCAAAAAAAGTTTATATTTAACTTATATAAGTTTAATATTAAAAAATTCATCTAAATATTAATAAATAACGTGTTATCTTTATTCATTTTTAATAACTAATTAAACTATATATAATTAATCTTAGTTAATAACCTGAATAACTAATATAATTTTAATTAAGGTACTAACTAATTACAGACTACACGGTTTAATCTGTAGTCTGACTATTAGTAACTAATTATTAACCCTGGATATAAGTTAGAAAATTACGAACGATAGGTTATCCGGCTGTTCCGGATTGCGAAAAGCGTTTAGAATTCCGTTAAAAATCGTAGTCGATAAAAGTTACGAAAAGGCTAAGTTTTAGTAAAACTTAGCAATTGAAATATATATAATCTTTTAATGTATATAATTAATTTATACGGTTACGTCTTTAAAAAAGAAATATAAATAATAAAAATTTTAAGAAGATTAAAATAGTATTTATTATATATATATATATATTAAAAATAATATATAAATATATTTAAATTAACATATATATTATTATAAGTAAATTTGAAAATAATTTAGAATTTATATTTATATTATAGTATATATAAGGTTATTAGGTTTAAGCTATATTATCCAGATTAAATTAAAAACAACGTACTATATAAGCGAACGGGATAGTTACGTAATATATAATATTAACCATATTTTAAAATTTTATACCTTTATTAAATCTTTATTAAATTTTACTAAATTTTATAATATTATATATTACGTTTATACTTACTTTTAAAAAAAGTCATAGAACTTCATATAATAGATTACGTAAGATAGTACAAGATATATATTTTAGCCTTTAAATCAGACCCACTTTTCTAATGTCTTTTAAAATAAGATTTTTAAAAATTAAAAAAAGCTTAGTAAATATATAATCGTTTTTTTCCCTAGAGGAGACGTAACCGTGGAATAAAATTAAACAAATAGATAAATTATGGTATCGGTTGCTAAGCTTTATTAAGCCCTAACCTTCTTACAAACTGCCCTGTTATATAAGCCCCTATCGACAACCATTCTTAACCGAATTCTGGACGGTTTTCGCAATCCGGAATAGCCGGATAAATTATCGTTCGTAATTTTCCTTATATCAAGCTAAAAGTTAAATTTCAAAGTTCTTAAACTTTTTGCCGTTTATATTTAGTTTTCCCAGTAAGTCCTTTATACGGTCGATATTTTTTATTATAAGGTCGTTTAATTTTTAATTATTTTTATTTATATAAATTAAATCGTATTTAAAAATTAAAAGTAAAATCCGATTTTTTTGGGAAAAATCGGTTGGATTAATAAAGATATCGATATTTTTAGTTCGTTTTAAAGTTTTGTTAAGTTTAAGAATTTTAAGAAATACGGTTTCCGTAAAAATTTTATAGTTACGGAATACCGGTATTTTATAATAGGAATTGCCCGGTATGTTTCAGTTATTTTGATTAATAGGGATTCGAGAAGTTATAGGATCGATTAAGGTTAAAAATAGCTAGTTTGAAGTTTTTAGCTTTTTTTCCTGGTTAATATCTGATATTTTTAATTATGGGATTAGTAAAGGGTTATAAAATAGTTATTTTATACGCATTTAAGGTTTACCGCGAAAAGTTTAATATTTTTTAAGTTATTATATTTTAGGAGATTTTTTTTGTTAAACTAGTTAAAGGGTATAAGGTTTATTAGGGCCGAAGTTTGTCGGTATTGCGTAAATAAGTTTTTTAGCCGATATTAGTCGAGAAATTACGTGTTTACGGGGATTTAATAGTTGGTTTCGGAATAAGGCTTTTCGTAACCGAGGCGTATAATTTATTATTATTATGAAAATTATTAATAGTTACCGTATTTAAAAATATTAGGTAAAGTATTTATTATATTAATTATTGGTGTAATTATTTTGTAATTTTAGCTTAGCCTGGATAATACGGCTTAAACCTAACGATTTTGTATATAATTATTTTTTATAGCGGTTTATAAAGTTTAACGTAATAATATATAAATTTCGTCGAGTTATAAGTAAGTATAAGAATTTACTTATTATTTAAATCTATAGTTATAACTTTACCTAAAACGGTTAGATTTAATATAATTTTATAAAAGCTTTATTTAAGCCGTTATAAACCTATTTATAAAGTTATAACAGATTTATTAAATGTAAGTCCGAGTATTCCGTTCGCTTGTTTATTCCGTTCGCTTATATAATACGTTACGAAATAATTATATTAATAATTATTACGATAAATAAATTATTTCATATTTTCGAAAACGGTAATTATTAATAATTTTTACGATTACGAGAAATTATATATTTTAGTTATAAAAATCTTTATTCGAAAACCGATTATTACGTAATGTTAATAAGTTTCGACCTTAATAAACTTTATAACATTTAACTAATTTAATAAAGGGAATTTTTTAAAAAATAAATAATAATTTAAAAAATATTAAGTTTTTTATAATAAACTTTAAATCTATATAAAATAGCTTTATAACTTTTTACCAGTTTTACAACTAAAAATAGGGTTATAATTATAATTTAACGTACCGGATAAACTTACGGGATAAACAAGCTTACGGGATAGTTTTTAATACCTCGCGATAACAAACTTAATTTAATTAACCATAACATATTAAATCAATTCAAACTAATCGGATTTTTTATTACCAGACGTTTCTATAACTTCCTTACAAATACATACATTATATCCGGGCTTTCCGCAAATACTACACTTCCGTTCCTTCGTTTGAACTTTCTTACAACAATTACCTTTAGCCTTTCTTAACTGCAATTACTTATTACCACCTTTTTTTTTAACTATAAAAACCTTTACCTCCTTTACAGTAAATATTCCTCCTTTTTAAAAACGTACGTTTTTAATTTTATAACGTTTACTTAAGATATAATTCGTTTCGCGTAATTAAGTAATTTTTTTTCAAAAAAAAATAACTTCGTATAAAAATAATAAGTTACTTTTTTATTAAAAGATTTGCCGATTTAACGATTTTTGTTAACGAATTACTTTAATAATTTCTAATCTTTTTTTGCAAATAACGTTCTTATTTTATTATTTCTTTAATATTTTTAAGGATTTTCGCAAACGGGGAATAAATAAAACCGGCAAAGGTTAACGGGAAGACGGTTAACGTAAATATAACTGGAAAAATTTCGAATTCGGAAAAAACGTTATTAAAATCGAATAAAACAAAATTAATTTTTGCAAATCCGGATTTAATATTATCGGTCGTTATAGCAACTTTAAACGCGTTACGAAAACCGGCGATAAAATCTTTTTTAATAATATAAATAACGTAACGTTATATAAAACTTTTAATATATAACAAATAAACGCGTTTTAATACGGAAAAACAAAATACGTTAAAAAATTAAAACTAATAGGAAAAATAAACAGGTATATAAAATATAACAATATCGTTAGCTTTATAATAATTTTCAAATTCGATCGAATAGTAACTTTTGTAACCGTCGAAAATAAAAAAACGTTTCGAATTTTTAATATACGTTTAAATATATTTGTCGAAATATTTAACTTATTTTAAATCCAATTTATTTATTATTTAGCCGTTTTCGCTTATAACAATCCTCTAATCGGGTAAAAATAAGTTATCGGCAAACTAACGAAAAAAATGGTTCTTTCCGGCAAAAATAATAAATAAAAACAAGGCCTAGCTTTAAAAATTAACAGCTTGTATTATTATAAATTATTCCCGATTTCCTTATTAAGCCTATCTAGGTCTTTTACGTTTTTTAATATTAATAATAACCATACCGGCTGCTATAAAAAACCTTATTAAAAATCCTATCTCGTCGAAATTATAAATATCTTTCTTTGCAATACCGTATTTTGCGATTATAACCCGAATAAGCTTAAATTATTTACGAAATATCTTTGGATTTTCGTATAAAACCCTTTAATAATTTATTTTTCGATTTAAACGCGTTTCGAATTTTTATTACCGTCTAACAAAATTAAATACTTATTTAACCTTAACGTATTCCGTAACGCGTTACGTAAATAATAAATTCGTTATATTTTTAATATATTAATACCAGATAGGAAACGTTTACGTATCTAAGTTAAAAATTCGGTCGATAATCAATTATTTTTCAGTTAACGTTAATTTTCGCAAATTAAAAATAATATCGGTTTTAAAAAATCTACCAATATATCGTACGTATAAAGTAAAATAAGCGACTTTATAAATAAAACTAAATGTTACATAATTAAATATCGGGTTTCGTTTTTTAACCTAAACGGCTAAGTTTATTTTTGTTTTTTTTATAAGCCGTTCTATGTTATTAATATTAAAAAATAGTTAATTGAAATTAAGTAATTAAAATATGTCAAAAACTATCCCGTAAACTTATCCATTTCGTAAACTTATCCGGAACGTTATAGTTTTTAATTAATTTATAATTATTAATTAATTACTGTAAATTTAATCAAGTTATTAATTAACTACAAATTACATATAGTTAATTAATTAATAATTACAAAAAAATTAAAAATTAAAACATAAATTTTAAAAATACGAAATTTTTCAAATTTTTTAAATAAATTTATTTAATTAATATATAAATTTTCCGGTTTTTTAATTTTAGCTTTTATATTTATTAATAATTTATTTATTAACTTTAATATGTTTATACTAAATTATTAATTAGTATTAATTTAATAATTCATAATTTTTTAAAGTTTTTATATTTACGTTATAACGTTATATATATATAAATTTCGTTAATTTTCCGTTTTTTATATTATTATATAACGTATTATATTACCTTACGAGTTAAACCACCTTATAAGCCGTTTTTCGGTACCTTGCGATAAAAAATTTAAATTAATTAACTATAACATATTAAAATGACATAAATTAATCGGATTCTTTTTCGCTAAACGTTTTTATAACTTTATTACAAATACGCGTATTATATCCGGGTTTGCCGTAAATGTTATATTTCTGTTTTTTCGTTATAACCTTTTTACGATAATTATTTTTAGCCGTTATAAACTGTATTTTTTTATTATTTTTTTCCTTTTCGGCTAAAAAAACTTATTTTTTTTGTATAATAAATATCTTTTTTTCTTAAAAACGTTTGTTTTTGGTTTTTCGACGTTTGTTTAAAATATAATTCGTTTTACGTAATTAGGTAATTTTTTCTCGAAAAAAAGTAATTTCGTATAAAAGTAATAAATTATTTTTTATTAAAAGATTTACCGATTTAACGATTTTTATCAGCAAGTTACCATAATAATTTCTAATTTTTTTTTATAAATAATGGTTTTATTTTGTTATTTTTTTAATATTTTCAAAGGTTTTCGTAAACGGGGAATAAATAAAACCGGTAAAGATTAACGGGAAAACGGTTAACGTAAATATAATTAAAAAAATTTCAAATTCGGAAAAAACGTAATTAAGATGAAATAAAATAAAGTTAATTTTCGCAAATCCGGATTTAATGTTATCGGACGTTATAATAATTTTAAATACGTTATAAAAGCCAGCAAAAAATTTTTTTTTTGGTAATATAAATATAATAACGTTATATTAAGTTTTCAATATATAACAAATAAATACGTTTTAAAATAAAAAAATAAGATATATTAAAAAATTAGAATTTATGCGAAAAATATGCGGGTATATAAAGTATAATAATATCGTAATTAATATTATATTTTTCGAATTTTATCGAATAATAATTTTTATAACCGTTAAAAATGAAAAAACATTTTAATTTTTTTATATACGTTTAAATATATTAATTAAAATATTAAATTTATTTTAAATTTAATTTATTCGTTATTTAATTATTATTATTTAATATAATTTTTTAATTAATTATTAATAATAAGTTATTACGGAATTAAGATTTTAAATAATTTTTTTCCGTTATAATAATAAATAATAATATAATTTAATTTTAAAAATTAATAATTTAAATAATTATAATTTATTTTTTATTTTTTATTAAATTTATTTAAGTTTTTTACATTTTTCGGTATTAATAATTATTATACCCGTTATTATAAAAAACTTTATTAAAAATTTAATTTTATCGAAATTATAAATATTTTTTTTTATAATACCGTATTTTACGATAATAACTTAAATAAATTCGAATTATTTACGAAATATTTTTAAATTTTTATATAATATTTATTAATAATAAATATTCCAATTTAAATATATTTAAAGTTTTTTTACTATTTAATAAATTTCGACGTTTAATTAATTCCGATATATATTATAATACGTTAAATTAATATTAAATTCGTTATATTTTTAATATATTAAAACCGGATAAAAAACGTTTATATATTTAAATTAAAAATTTATTTAATAATAAATTTTTTTTCGATTAATATTAATTTTCGCAAATTAAATAAAATATTCACTTAGGCGTATTAATTATAATATCGGGTTTTTAAAGTAAATTCGGGGATTTTATAAAAAAAACATAACTTTTTAAAATTAAATTTCGGATTTCGTTTTTTAATTTAAATAATTAAATTTATTTTAAATTTTTATATAAAATATTTTATATTATTAATATTAATTAATTATTAATAAAAGTTAAATAATAAATATATTAATAAAAACGGTTTATAAAGTAATTTAATTTATAAAATAATATAATACGTTATAACTTAAAATTTTTAATTAATATTTTAATAAATTTAATATTTTTATAAATTTATTATTTTTTTAAAAGAAATATAATTATAAAATTAAATTAAATAAATAAATAAATTATATTATCGATTATTAAATTTTATTAAACTTTAATTTTACAGCCCTTATCGACGATTATTCTTAACGGAATTCTAAACGGTTTTCGTAATTTAAAATAACCGGATAAATTATTATTCGTAATTTTTTAATTTATATCGATTTAAAAGTTAAACTTTAACGTTTTTAAATTTATTATCGTTATTTTTTAATTTTATTAATAATTTTTTTATAAACCGAATATTTTTTAATATAAATTTATATAAAAATCGATTATTTTTACCGTTTTAAATTAAATCGTATCCGAAAAATAAAAATAAAATTTAATTTTTTTCGGATAAATTATTAATATCGATAAAAGTATTAATATATTTTATTCGGCCGATTATTTTATTTAAATTAAATAGTTCGATTAAAATTATTTTTATCGAAATTCCGGAAATATAAAATATTAAAATTTAATATTCGAATTTAACCGGTATATTTTAATTATTTTAATTAATAAAAATTTAAAAAATTTTAAAATTAATTAAAGTTAAAAAAATCGTAAAATTAATAAAAAGTCGTAAAGTTATTTTATATAAATTTAAAATTTACTATAAAAAAATTAATATTTTTTAAATTATTATTTAAAATTCCTTTTATTAAATTAATTAAAAAATATAAAAATTACTAAAATTAAAATTTATCGGTATTACGTAATCAATTTTAATATAAAATTTTTTATAACCGAAATATAATTTATTATTACCGTAAAAACTAATAATAATTACTATATTCGAAAATATTAAATAAAATATTTATTATATTAATTATTAATATAATTACTTTATATTTTTAATTTAATTTAAATAATACGGCTTAAATATAATAACTTTATATATATTTATTATATATTTTTAATTATTTATAATTAATTTATTTCCGGAATTATAAAGTTAAAAAATTAAGATATTTTAATATTTTCGTTTATATTTTATAAATTATGTTTTTTTTAAATTAAAATAATTTTCCGTTTTTAATTTTTATATATAAATTAAAAAAACCTTAATTAATATTTTAATAAATTTTAAGTTTTTATACGTTTATATTATATTTTTATTTATCGTTAATTAATTTATTTATTAAATTATAAATTTAAAAAAATGAAATTTTTTTAAAATATTTATTTATATTTTATAAATTATATTTCCTTAAATTTAATTAATTTTTAAATATTTAAAATTCTATATATAAATTAAAATTTTTAAAATAATTTTTTTATAAATTTAACGTTTTAATATATTTATTACGTATTTTTAATTACCGGTAAT
The DNA here is from genome assembly GCA_004155055.1 of Monosporascus sp. CRB-8-3. Taxonomy (NCBI): domain Eukaryota; kingdom Fungi; phylum Ascomycota; class Sordariomycetes; order Xylariales; genus Monosporascus; species Monosporascus sp. CRB-8-3. The sequence goes on from QJNZ01000057.1 coordinate 110,484, forward strand.
TAATTTATCCGTAAAGTTATAAATTTAAAAAATTAAAAAATTAAAAAATATTTATTTATATTTTATAATTTATAATTATTTAAATTTAGTTAATTTTCCGGTTTTTAAAATTTTACCTATATATTAAAATTTTTTTATTAATATTTTAATTATTTTAAGGATTTAATATATTTATAATATATTTTTAATTAACGTTATTTAATTTATTCGTAACGTTAAAAATTTTAAAAATTAAAATTTTTTAAAATTTTTATTTTTATTTAATATAAAATAAAATATTATTATAATATTTAATTATATATATATATGTTAATCCGTTTATTATATATATATATATATATAATTTTATATAAATATAACCTGGAAATATTTTTTAAAAATTGTTTTTTTTTAGTTAAAAACCGGAAAAATATAATATAAATTATATAATACGGTAATTAATAATAAAATATATCCGATTAATTAATTAATTCCTAACGCCTTTAATCATAATTAATTTTATTAATTATTTTTTAATTATTATTAATACGGTAATAAAACTAAAGCCTTAATTAATTAATTTTTTTCAAGTTAACGTTATTTAAAAAAACGGTAACTTAAACTGGATTTAAATTAATTATTTTTTAAAATTAATTAAAATAAGGTATTAAAATTTGATATAATTAAAAAAGATATTTAAATTTACGATTATTAAATTATTAAATTATTTATATTTTATAATTTTTTTTTATTATAATTAAATTTAAAAAACGTTTATAATTAAAATAATATCAATATTATATTTTTATTTTATATAAAATAAGTTTTTATATTTTTTATTTTCGAATAATAATTATTATAATGTAAACTTTTTATTTTTATTTTTTTATTTTTTTTATTTTTATATTTTCTTAATATTATATTTTTAAAATTTTGATATTTTTATTTTTTTAATTTTTTAATAAAGTTAATTATTTAACCGTTTTTAATTATATTTTATTTTTATTTTTAATAATAATATTATTAAAAATTAAAAAAAAAATTTATCGAAATTAAAATAACGGTAATAATTAAATATGTTTTTAATTATTATAGCTAATATAAAAAAATAAAGTTTATTAATTTTTTATTATAATAAAACGTTTATTATTTAATAATTCATTATTTTTTATAATTAAAAACTTTTTAATAAAAAAATTTTATTTATTTTATACGGATATTAATTTTTATTTAAATATATATTTAATTTTTTTTCCAAATACGTTTGCGATTATATATTTATATTATCGTTAAAATTATTTTTTAATTCGTTAAAAAATAAATTTATTAATTTTTTTAAAATATAATATTTTTTAAACAAAAATAATTATTTCATTTTTTTTAATATATATATATTTTTTAATTTATTTTATATATTTTTTATAAAATAAAAATAATTATTTCGTTTTTTATAATCGGATAATAATTTATTAATTTAATATTTTAAAAATAAATAATTGATATATAAAATTTAATTTTTTTAAAAAAAATATAACCGTAAAACCAAATTAAATAAATAAATAAATTATATTATCGATTATTAAATTTTACTAAATTTTAATTTTATAAATTACCTAATTATACCTTTATTAACGATTATTTTTAACGGAATTCTAAACGGTTTTCGTAATCCGGAATAACCGGATAAATTATTATTCGTAATTTTCCTTATATTAATTTAAAAATTAAACTTCAACATTTTTAAATCCGTTATAATTATTTTTTAATTTTATTAATAATTTTTTTATAAGCCGGATATTTTTTAAAATAAATTTACGCAAAAACCGATTATTTTTACCGTTTTAAATTAAATCATATTTAAAAATTAAAAATAATATCCGATTTTTTTCGGATAAATTATTAATATTAACGGAAATATCGATATATTTTATTTAGTTAATTATTTTATTTAAATTAAGTAATTTAATTAAAACCGTTTCCGTTAAAATTCCGGAAATACGAAATATTAAGATTTTATATTCGAATTTAATTAATATATTTTAATTATTTTAATTAATAAAAGTTTAAAAAATTCTAAAATTAATCGAAATTTAAAAAATCGTAAAATTAATAAAAAGTCGTAAAATAATTATTTTATACGGATTTAAAGTTTACCGCGAAAAACTTAATATTTTTTAAGTTATTATTTAAAATTCCTTTTATTAAATTAATTAAAAAATATAAAATTTATTAAATTTAAAATTTATCGATATTACGTAATCAGTTTTAAAATAAAACTTTTTGAAATTAAAATATAATTTATCGTTATTATAAAAACCATTAATAATTATTATATTCGAAAATATTAAATAAAGTATTTATCGTATTAATTATTAATATAATTATATTATATTTTTAATTTAATTTAAATAATACGGTTTAAATTTAATAACTTTATATATATAAAATTTAAAATAAATTTAAATAAATATATAATTATTAAATTTAAGCCGTATTATTTAAATTAAATTAAAAATATAATGTAATTATATTAATTATTATTATAATAAATACTTTATTTAATATTTTCGAATACGGTAATTATTAATAATTTTTACGGTAACGATAAATTATATTTCGGTTATAAAATACTTTATTCCGAAATTAATTATTATGTAATATTAATAAATTTCGATTTTAATAAATTTTATATTTTTTATTTAATTTAATAAAAGGAATTTTAAATAAAAATTTAAAAAATATTAAATTTTTTACGGTAAACTTTAAATCCGTATAAAATAATTATTTTATAACGTTTTATTAATTTTACAATTTCTTTAATTTCGATTAATTTTAAAGTTTTTTAAACTTTTATTAATTAAAATAATTAAAATATACCGGTTAAATTAAAATATAAAATCTTAATATTCCGTATTTCCGGAATTTTAACGGAAACGGTTTCGATTAAATTATCCAACTTAAATAAAATAATTAATTAAATAAAATATATTAATACTTTTATTAATATTAATAATTTATTTAAAAAAATCGGGTTTTATTTTTAATTTTTGGATATAATTTAATTTACAATAGCGAAAATATTTAATCTTTACGTAAATTTATATTAAAAAATATCCGGTTTATAAAAAAATTACTGGTAAAATTTAAAAATATCGAAATTTAATTTTTAAATCGATATAAATTAAAAAATTATAAACGATAATTTATCCGGCTATTCCGAATTACGAAAACCGTTTAAAATTTTGTTAAAAATAATTATCGATAAAAATATAATTAAATAATTTAAAATTATTAAAATAAAACGTTTATAAAGTTGGAATTTAATAAAATTTAATAATTAATAATATAATTTATTTATTTATTTAATTTGGTTTTACGGTTACGTTTTTTTAAAACAAAAACTTAAATAAATAAAGTCGATATTTTTTAATTGTATTTTTATTTAACGTTTTCGGGAAATATTTATATAATTTTAATTAATTATTATTAATAATTATAATTAAAATTTAAATATTTAAAGTTTATAATACGTTAGTTATAATAATAAAAACTTTTATTTAATTTTGTCGGCAGTTAGTACTTTAAGATGATTACGGCTGGTGGGCTTAGACTAAAAAATATTACCTGGGATACCCTTTGTTATAAAAGAACCCTTTAAGTATGGATTATGTATGTAAAGGCGGCTCGCCTTAAATGATTTTAATTTATAAAGATTATTAACATAAAGTTTTGCGCCAATATTTTACATTTAATTACTGTAACTGCTAATATAATAGCATTTTTTAATTAATTAGCAACTTAATACGTTATACGAAATGGTTATTTATAAGTTAAGTTAATAAAGAAAATACGAGATTTAAAAGAAAATCGCTCAGCTAACGATTCGAAAGAAAGTTAAGTAGTTAACGATAGCAAGCAAGTAATAGAACCCTGGGTAGTTTTTTATTAAGCAAAGCCGCTTATCCGAAACTTTATTTTTTTTTCCCCAGCCAGGATTTTCCTATAATAAGGATATTCCTTAGGACGAATTTTACAGTAAGGAAAAAAAAAAACAAAAGCTTATATTAAACAGGGCGGCAGGAAAGAAACTTATTTTCGGGACGTTTTTAAAAAATACCCTATTATTTTAGCAGCCGAAAAAGAACTAATTTAAAACCTTTATTTAAAAACAATAGATTATAATAAACTTAAATAAGCTTTATACGTCCTTGGGCACCAATATAAGCGGTATCAAACGTAACGTTAAGGTACGAAAAAATAGGTATCGGCAAGTCGAAAAAGAGGTTAAAAAGCTAAAGCTCCAGAACGAAAAAAATAACGATACCATAGAACGTATAAATACCATAATAATACAACTGTTAAATATGTTTTAATTTAAAACGCGGAATTTTAAAAGCTCGCGCAATATAAATATATAACCGAAAATATTATAAAATATATCGCTTAAAGTTAAGGTTAATAGTTCCAAAAAAGTACTTATCGCATTGGAAAACGATATAAAGGAGATTAACCTATTAAGAAAAGGCGAAACGAAACCTAGGAAGTGGTTTATAAAGAAACCCGATTTTCCAAAAAAAGAAAAAAGTAAGTTACCTAAGGGAAAAGAAATGGTACATAATAACCCCGATAATTTAGATAGTTCCCTTAGTATCCCTAGCAGCTTCTTGAACCTTAATAATTTAAATAACTTTAACGAATTAAATGTTTACCTAAAAAATAAAGAGAAGGATTTTAAAAAGTTTAGTAATGCAGATATAAAGTTACGTTAAAAACGTTTTAACTTTTCGTTAAATAAAGAAAATCACTTAGCAAACTAGGTTAATTAGGAGCTTTAAAATAACGCTTTAAATTTTGCGATAAAAAAAATTGGCTATAAAAACGGGATAAAACTAGGTTAGCTAAACTAGTTCCGTTTAGCGAAAGTTATTACTAAAACCTGTAAAAAGGCGCTTTTGGAGTTAATTACAGGTATTAAGAAGGATACGAAAATATTAAGGACGTTCCGGAAAACTTATATAGCGACAGGTAAAGTTAAGTAAAGGTTCTTTTGGAAAAAGTTTAATAAGGTTACTTATAATAAAAGAAACCCGGTACAGTTTACTATTAAGTTTCAAAAGTTTTTCCGTAAGGTAAAAAGTTGTAATATACGATTTGGAACGAAAAAACAAATTATTATATTTTTTACTATTATAGAAAACCACGTTAGCAGTTGGTACAAAATTATTCAGTTAGTGCTGCGGCAAACGGATTATTTCTTTTAACAGCTGATTAACGATTTTAATAACGAATTCTATAACCGATCCAATAAAAAGAAAAATAATGGACGGTTCGTTAACATACGAAAAAGTAAAGGAAACAAAAATAACAATAATAACTTCCGAAATAATAAACCCGCATGGAATAAGAACGGAAAACTATTCTGCTTTAACTATGGCAAGTATGGATACCTGGCGAAGAATTGCCTTAAGCCGCAAAAAAACGGCAAAGGTAAAAAAGGGAAATAAGGCCAAAATAATAGTTAACATAATAATAATAGTAATAATAATCAAAATAATTAAAACAACAATTTTCGTAATACCCGTAGCGGTAGTTAAAGCGAAAAGCAATTTATTCCTAAAGGTTTGAAAAATTTGTACCGTTTAAACGGAAAAACTTTTAGCGTTTACGTTAACGAACAGCAGCTTTAGGACTTTATGCAATAATACGACAAAATAATTCAGGAAATAACGTAAGGAATTACAGGGGCTAAAAGCCCTAAATTACAGGTAACTTAAAACCTTAAGCTGCAAAGAACCGACTGTTTTAAATTACGGCTGTAGGTAACCGAAAGCTTTAAAGTTATAGTAACTAATTACCTTAGAGCAATTAAGGCGATAGTTATAAATAACGCCATATTTTTATATGTACATTTCTTTATAGAAAACGATAAAAACAAGTTACTTTAAGATTTAGGAGCAAACGTTAATATTATTAACAATATCGGCAACTTCGAAAAAAATTCGGTACTGAATATTAAGTTTAAAGGAATTTATATTATAACAAGCGGAAAACCTGTAACTGTTATTTTTATCGGTACTATGAAATAACCTTTAAAAGGCCTTAATAAAAAGAATAACGAAATTACGGTAAAATATACGTTATATATTAACGATTTTCCCCTGAAAGTATTTTCTGGAAAGATATTTTACAAAAAGGGAGGTTACCTAAATAGAAATACCTTGGTTAACCTTGATAAATCTAAATTGATAACTATTAACGTTCCCCGAAAAGGATTTTTTTTGTAACTTTATAGGAAGCCGGAACCTATTGTTAGGGGCCTAAAGTCCTTGAACGATAAGGATTAGTAATAAGGATACGCGCTGGAAAAAATATTCGGTAAGAAAAATAACGGTAACCGGGTTAATAACTTAAGGATAACCTTTATAAAAGCATTTAAAGACGGAAAAGTCTTTATAATAAACGAAGTTATAAAGAAAATTATCCTTTAATACCGCCGCCTTTATTACCCCAGTACTAAACAACTAATTTAAACCATTAAAAAGTTTACGGAAATAAATTTAAACCCTAACGATATAAAATCGTTCCCCTGCATAGCCTGTAACGAAAAAAAAATACGGAAAATACCATCTATTAATTTATAAAAGAAAGCAATATATATGGGAAAAATCACTTGGTATAATATAGGAACCGTTAAACCTGTTAATATCGAAAATAACGGCTATCTCGGGCTTATTATAAATAACCTATCGCGTTACAAAAAATACTATTCGTTTAGGACTAAGAACAAAATACAGCATTATTTATATACGTATATTACCCGGATATTTAAACGTTTAAAAACGTTACTACCAGATACAAAAGGCAGGAAAAAAAAAACGCAAATTTTACGCCTTAATAACGGTAAAAAATTCGGCATAACGATTATCGAAAACTTTTACGCAATAAAAGGCATTAAATTAATAATTTCCAGCGCCTATAACCAGTATTAGAATAAAGTCGCAAAACGAAAAATACAATTCCTTTAAAACGAAATACGCGTAATTACGGTTTAAATAAAAATACCGATATACTTTTAAAACCTTATAATAAAAACAATAACGCATACCGTCAACAGAACTAGATAATTAACAATAAAGAACGTAATACCGATCGAATACTTTAAGGATGCATTCGAACTTAACAAATCCCATAAGCCTAACAACAGTTACCTTCGGATCCTTAGTAATAAATACATAGTCCTAATCGATAAAAATTACAGAACCAAATCAGAAAAACTAATAGCCCGTAAAGCAAAAGGAATACTACTAGGCTATTAAAGGATATACAATTACAAAATATAATTGTTAAAGGGCGGCAAACTGCTAACAATACCGCATATCATTATTTATAAGGACCTGGAAAAACCAGAATAGCCCTTTAACCCGAAAGATATTATTCGGTTATTCCCGTAACCCGTATAGAAACAATTAAAATACCGTTAGAAACAAAATGTTAAAATAAAAAATAGGGATAATAACGTCGTTTTAAAAAACGATATGGACCAAGAAACCAAGCAAATTAAGCGAAAAAAAAGACGCCCGAAAAAAACGGTCCCCGAATTATACGCCTTAAAGGCCTTAAACAAAGCACCAGAGCTAATACGTAAGCTAAAGCTAGCTTTAACCCAAAAAGGCGATAATAACGACTTTTTTTATTTTCACTTATTATTAAGTGCTAAAAACCAAGACGAAAACGGTTATAGGCTATATATTATGGTAAACGGCGGTTTATTATTAAAAGAAATTATAAAAAACCCAAAACGCAAAATATAACTTAAAGCTATTTTTACTAAAATTAAAAAGAACCTTTAGCGCGGAACCTTTTGTTTTATACCAGACGATAAGGTATACGGGCACTTAATAGATACGAAATAAGTATTAAGAAAAAAATATACGTCCATAAAAAAACTAAAAAAGTATAAGGCCTATATCTGCGCTAGGGGATTTACTTAACGGAAAGGAATTAACTATAATAAAACGTCAGCTAACATTACAAGGGCTATATATTGGAAAATCCTAATAACGCTGGCTACTGCCTTAGGCTGGTATATATTCCAGATCGATTTTATTACGGCCTACTTAAATAATAACCTAAAGGAAAATATTTACATAAAGTTTTTTCCCATATTAAAAAAGTATTTCGACGTATACCCGGAAGATAAAGTAAAGTACCAGTTTTCCCTTAAAAAAATTATTAAGCTAATAAACCCCCTGTACGGCTTAAAACAAGCCGGAATTACTTAGCAGGAAAAAGTAAAAAAAATATTCGCGAAATAAAGCTTTTACCCGTTAATTTCGGACGACGTAATATATTATAATCCGAAAATAAAAAACGTTATCGCTTTGTACGTAAATAATTTCCTGCTTTTCGGCCTTAACAAATAACATCTTAAGGATATTATTAAAGGGATAGCTAAAGATATACTTATTAAGGACCTAAGAGACGTTAATTAATACCTAGGTGTATAAATCGTCCATTCTTTATTAATAAAAAATATTAAGCTAAACCAGTAATAATACATTAAAAAATCATTAAAATTAATAGAACTAGACGCTATACGGAAACAACTTACGTTATTTATCAAAAATTACTTGAAATACGCCGTAAGGAATAAGGGCGTAATTAACAAAAAAAAAACGTACGAATATGTAAACTTTATAAAAAAATTTAACTTCTCCAGTTGCATTAACAAACCGGATATAACGTTTACAACGTCAACTTGGGCTAGGTTTATAAGCAACCCGTTACCCAAATACCAAAAATGCATTAAGTAATTACCGTAATATTTAAACGGTACGGTAAACTTATCTTTTCGGTACCAGAAGCTGAAAAATTACCCGTACCGGAAATATAACAACTTAAACTTATTCGGAACAGTAAATACAAACTTTGCAAACAGTAAATCAACTAAGTCCATAACAGGCTACGTATTCTTTATAGCTGGAACGCCTGTATTATGGATTTTAAAACTATAAAACGTTATTACTAAATATATTATTAAAGCAAAATACGTAAAAGCAAAAACAACTGTAACGGAGGTAACTGGGATCAGGAACTTCCTAACAAAGCTAAGGCTTATACTTAAGGGCCTTATTCCCATCTTAGAAAATAATATAAATACGCTAAAATAAGTAACAAAAACACAAATAATACGGAAAAAACGTTACATTCGACTGGAATACCATTACGTACGTTAGGAGGTACAGGAAAGTAATATTAACTTTTAATACGTAAAAAATAAAGATAACCCAGTAAATAAGCTGATAAAGCCTTTTAATAAAATTGATTTCGAGCGATTTATAGCAAATTTGGGATTAGAGAAAATACAGAACAAATCAGAAAATATTTGAAGTCGACAGATACAAAAGTTTAATAACCGAGATTACCTAAAGCAAAAGGGCGTATCGGCAGTTAATGCTTTAAAATAATTACGGCTGGTAGGTTTAAGTTAAAAAATGTTACCTGGGATACCTTTTGTTATAAAAGAACCCTTTAAGTATGGATTATATATATAAGGGCGGCTTGCCCTAGATGATTTTAGTCTGCAAAGATCATTAACACAGAGTTTTGCGCCAGTATCCTGTATTTGATCACTGTAACTGCTGACAAATTTATTATTAAATTATTTTCGTTTAATTAATTACAATATTCGCGTTTTAATATAATAAAATTTTTCTAAATTTAATAAATAAATAAAATACCTAATATTAAATTATTAACAAAAAATTAAATAAATAAATATAAATATAAACCGTATTATATAATAAAATAATATTAATTTTTATTTATAAATAAATTATCGGTTAAACGAAAATTTAAAATATATATCATAATTTTTATAAATTATATTAATTTAAGTTATTTAAAAAAATATTTTTATATTCGTTATACGTATTATTTTAATATATATAATTTAAACGTTTTTTTAATTTAAAAAATGTTTTAATTATATTATAAATTAAATTTTAACGCGTTACGTTTTTTATTATATATATTAATTAATATATGTTTAATAAAAAATAAAAAATAATATTAACTAAACGGTATAATTTTTTTCCCGTTATTTTTTAATAATAAACTTTAATTTTTTGTTTTATTTATTTTTTTTAAAAAATTTCGATAAATATTATTTATATATTTAATTAAAATTGCAATTTAACGAATCCGATTAATTAAATTTAAAAAAAAATTATTAATATTAAATTAATTAATAATAAATTAACTTACTTTTTAAATTTCCGTTTTATTTTGCAAATTTTTTTTTATTTCGTAATCCCGGAATTTAAATATTAATATAATTCGAAAAAAATCGTTAATTTCGTTATTAAATATATAATCTTTTAATATATCGTTAACGATAAAATTAATAATATAAGTAATATAATTAAGGTTAATATTATAATCTATAATTTTTAATTATTTTATAATAACTAATTATTATAATTTTAATTAAGTTATTAATTAACTATTATAATTTTAATTAAGTTATTAATTAATTATAACCTAAATAAATAAATCCCTAATTAAATAAAGAAAAAATTAAAAAAAATCATTTTTAAATAACTTTAAAAATAACGGATTTTTTAAATTAAAAATTAAAAATTTATATATAAAAATAAAGAAAATAATAATTTAATAATTAATAGTTATTATAAAACTAACTATATGTAATTAGTTTTAATTAAGGCATTAACTAATTAATATAATTTTAATTAGGCTACTAACTAACTATAGATTATACGGTTTAGTTTATAGTTTAACTATTAATAACTAATTATTAACCTTAAATATAATATATATTAATAATAAATTATTTTTTGTATTATTATAAAAAACGATTTAAAATCGATCGATAAAAACGTTATTATTTCCGGCGTTATTTTATATTATATTCATTCTAAAATTAATATTAATTTTTTTTAAAAACGTTAAAATAATTAATTCAAAAATAATCTCCATATTTAAAAGGGTATAATTTTTTAATATAATTTGGAATTTATCGAATATATCGACCGCCGTATAATACGTTTAAAAGTTATCGAACTTAATTAATTTATAAATTAAATTAAATTTATAGTTAATAAAAGAAATAATAACGTTTATAAATAATATATTCGAATTCGAAAATTAAATATCAAATATAATAAAAAACTTTCTTAAAATATTTATATTTAACTGTAATTAGGTATTAAAATTAATAATACGTTTTTATAAGTCGTTTTAAATATAAATTTAATTTTTTATTTAATAATAACAGGCAAATCCTAATTTATAATTAAATAAATTATATGAAATTTAATTAATTAATTAATTTACGCGTTATAATATTTTAATAAATCCTAAAAAGAATTAAAACTTAAAATATTAAACGATAAATTATTTTTAATAATAACGGTTAATATTTTATTATAAACTTTTTTTTAAAATAATATTATTTATTAATATGTTATTTTACGTTCGTTTCCGTATAGTTAAATTGAAAAAAGAACTTAGTGGAGAAATAAATTCGTTTTTTAATAAAGTTAATTATTAGTATATATTTAATTTTTTCAATAAAAGATATTTATAAATAAATTTAAATAATATAATTTTTAAGTTGTTTTTCGCTTTTTTAGTTATACGTAATTAAAAGGTGTTTAAATATATAATAGCGTTAAAAATTCGAAGTTTAAAACTGTTTAATATTAACTATTAATTTATAATTATAATTAAAAGTAAAGTATTAATTAAAGGTTAAAATAATAAAGATAATAAAAATTATAAAAATAATTTACGAAATGTAAGAAATACGTATTTTACGAAGTTTTTTTTTCGATAGGTAATAAAGTCCGTATAAATAACTCGTTTTTAAATATATATATTAACGATTCGTTATTAGGCTTTAATTTAAAATCAGGTTTATTTTCGTCGTCGATTTTATCCGAATTACTATTAGAAATATTAGAAATCGAAATAATATCGTTAGAAATAAAAGAATTATTTTTTAAAAATTCGGATAAATTTAATTTAATGGATTTAAAATAACAAGTAATAATAAAATAAATAAATAATAATAGTTGTTTAAGTAATAATATATCGTAATTTAAGTTGCGATATTAAGGAGGAAAAGAAAAAAAGAAAAAAAAAGATATTAACTTTCTTTTATAAAAATAATAGCTTAATAATATAAATATTATTATGTAAGGTAAAGTGCTATTAAGGTATCTAGCTAGCTATATACAGAAAGTTAATCCATTTATTAAGTACGTATATAAAAGATTGTATAAATGCGACCGGGGAGCACCCCTTAAAAACCGTCCCTTCTTAGCCAAGGGCCGGAAAAACGCAATACAGGTTATATAACATACGGCAATTAACGATAAGATACACCCGATTAATTAATTAGTTCCTAACGCCCCCAATCGTAACTAATTCCCAGCCACCCCTTAATTGTCGCCGACACGGTAGCGGAGCCGAAACCCCAACTGGTTTAGCTCCTTTAAGCTGGCGTCACCTAAAAGAACGGCGGCCCAAGCTGGATTTGAACCAACTGTCTTTTACGCCCAACCGCAACAAGGTGCCCAAACTTATCGCAATTGAAAAAGATACCCAAGCTCGCAACCACTAAGCCATTAGGCTATAAATATTATTATATATTAGTTTTTAAAATATATTAATAATATGTTAATTATTATTACGTTAATTATTAACATATTAATTTATAAACTTTAACTTTATAAGTATTTAATTTATAATTATTAAATTTATAATTATTTAATTTAATAATATTAAATTTAAACGTAAAAAATTTATAATTATTAGATTTATAATATTATATATATAAAAAAGATAAAAGGAATTAAATTTCGTAATTATTAATTGATTTTATTATTCTTTATTTTATTATAATTAAGTATTAATTAACTTTTAAAAGTTATAGTTAAAAAAAAGTTATAGTTAAAATATAACTTTAATAATTTTATTTTCAATTTAAATTTTAAAAGATTTTAAATTAATTAGTTATTATAATTTATTTATCTTTTAAATTATATTAAAGATTTTAACGTTATTTTTTAACTTTTACGAATATACTATTTTTTATATTATATTAATTTTTTTAACGTTTATTTTTAATAATAATTTATTTATTATATTTTATTAAATATGTTTTTAAAAATAATCGAAATATAGTAAATTTTATTATATTTTTATATTTAATTAATAAAATAAGTTCTTTAATATAAATATAATTATAATTAATATTATTACAATATTATATTTAATATAATATAGTTATATAGGGCACGTTAATTTAAATTAATATTAGTTTATATATATTATTTTTTTATTAAAATTTATTAAATTTAAAGAAATTAAATTATCGAATAAAACAATAAATAAAATAAGGTATGATATATATATATATATATAATTATATACACAATTCATTAATATTAAATAGAATATCGAAAACAAATAAAAAAATAGCGAATAAATAATAAATTAAAAAACGAATCGAAATTACGAAAATAAATTTTTAATAACGAAAAATCGAAAAATATAAAAGATAAAAGGATATTAGCAAGGGAAAATAAATAAATAAAATAAAGATTCTATTTATATAAAATCATTTTAATTTTAAATATTTAGTTTATTATTATACGTATTTTCAAGGTACGTTAGTTTATTTTATATAATATAAAAAGATTTTTTATTTATTTTATTATTTTTAAATAATCTTTTAATTTAAAATTTAAATGTAAAATTTTTTTATTAATATATTTATAATTTTTAGTTTTTTTATAAGTATTAACTAAGTATATGTAATTAATTTTAATTAGGTAATTAATTAATTACAGTAATTTTATTTAAGTTATTAATTAACTATAAATTACAATTTGTAATTTATAGCTAAATTATTAGTAATTAATTTATAACCCTTATTAAAAGTATTAAATATTAGCTAGGAAAAAGGGTTAAAAAGTTTAAATTAGTTACTTTTAACTTCGATTAATTTTACGGTTAATAAAAAGGTATTAATACGATAATTAGGTAAAAAATATTAAGTATTAAATTACCTTTTCGGATCGTTATTAATTAAAGTAGTTAAAATATACCGGGTAATTTCTATTACAAGATATCCGTATTTTGTAACCGTAAAATCTTTACGGAAAACGTTTTATTAAAAAATTTTAAGCTTTATAAAGCTTTAAAACGAATTAAAAAATATAGATACTTTAATTTATTTAATTAACCTTTTTTTTAAAATGGGATTTTAATTTTAATTTTTAAATATAGAAAGTCGTTAGGTTTAAACCGTATTATCTAGGCCGATAATTTTTAAATATAATGTAATTTATAAATAAAAATAATTAAAAATTAAATAACCTTATAATAATAAAAATTTCGACCGTATAAAAACTATTAAGAAAACTGGAAATAAATGGTAAACGGTTTAAAAATTTCGCAATTTAACTTTTAATTAAATATAAACTGGAAAGCTATAAGCGATAATTTATCCGGTTATTCCGGATTACGAAAACCGATTAAAATTCCGTTAAGAATAGTCGTTAATAGGGGCATAATTAAATAATTTATAAAAAGGTTAAGGTTTTATAAAACCTAGTAACCGAAATAGTATAATTTAATAATTTATTTAATTTAGTTATAGAGTTACGTTTTTTAAGGAGAATATTATAATATATAAATAAAAAAACTATTAGTTTTATAATTTAAATTATAAATTAATATTTTTTATATATTTTATTTAATTAATTATTAATTAAAATTATAATAGTTAATTAACATTTATAAATTATATTAAAATTTTTAATAATTATTTTAAAATAAAATAAAAATATTTTCAAAGTTAATTAATATATAATATAATATAAAATTAATAAAATAAATAATATACTAACTTTTTTTCGTTATAAATAATATTTTTATATATTATTTTATTTATCGTTACCGTAAAAACTATTAATAATTGCCGTATTCGAAGATATTAGGTAAGGTATTTATCGTGTTAATTATTAGTATAATTATTTCGTATCTTTAGCTCAGCCTGGATAATACAGCTTGAACCTAACGACTTTGCACATATTTTATTATCTTATATATAAACTAAATGCTTTATTTCGTATTTATTATATTTATTTAATATTCATATGTTAATTAAAAGTAATTATTTTAAAAAAAACTTTAAATTTAATAAGATATTAAAAAAGGATTTTTAACTTATATATAAGAATTATAAAACGGAAAACTAATTAAATTCAAGTAAATACAATTTTAAAGTATGGCCTAATAGCTTAGTATTCGCGAGCCTGGGTGTCTCTTTTAATTGTAACACCCTTAGGCACCCTGTTGCGATTAATCGCAAAAGACAGCTGGTTCGAATTTAAATTAGGCCACCGTTCCTTTATATAGCGCCAGCTTAAAGGAGTTAAATTAATTACGGCTTCGGCTCCGTTACCGTATCGGCGATTAATTAAAGTAATTAAGGGTTTTAAGAATTAATCGAATTAATCGTATACGTAACTATTTATTTATTATCGTATTTATACGACCGGCATTGCGTTTTTCCGTCCTTTATTAAGAAAAAAAAACGGGTTTTAAAAGGTATATATATATAACATTTTAAATGGTGTTAATTTAATAAAAAACACTAAAAAAATAAAGTATAAATTTACGAATTAATATAACGTACTGTACCACCTTATAAGCTAAACCATTTCGCGAGCCGTTTTTATTAATATATTTATTATTTAATTTTTATTAGTAATTGTTTAATACGAATAATATAAAACATTATATAAAAAAATCTAAAATAAATCTAGCTATTAAGGTTAAAAAACGAAATTCGAAATTTAATTTTAAAAAACTATATATTTTTTAATAAAATTCTCGAATTTATTTTAAAGGTTTAATATTACGGTTTACGTATCCGAACTAATATTTTATTTAATTTATAAAAATTAACGCCGACCAAAAAGAAATCTATTACCGAATAAATCCTTAACTTAAATACTTAAACGTTTTTTATCTAGTTTTAATATATTAAAAATATAACGAATTAATTATTAATTTAATGCGTTATAATAAATATCGAAATTAACTAAACGTTAAAATTTATTAAACGGCAAAAAAAAATTCTAAATACGTCTAAATCGGAATATTATTTCTTAACGGATATTATATAAAAACTTAGAAATATTTCGTTTATAATTTAAGCTTATTCGGGTTATTATTATAAAATACGGCATTATAAAAAAGGATATTTATAACTTTTACGAAATTAAATTTTTATTGAAGTTTTTTATAATAACGGGCATAATAATTATTAATACCGAAAAATATAAATAAATAAAAAATAAATTATAATTATTTAAGTTATTAATTATTAAAATTAAACTATACCGTTATTTATTATTATAACAGGGAAAAAATTACTTAAAGTTTTAATTCCGTAATAACTTATTACCAGCAACCGATTAAAAAATCGTATTAAATAATAATAATTAAATAATAAATAAATTAAACATAAAATAAGTGTAATACGTCGATTGATATATTTAAACGCGTACGAAAAAATCGAAACGTTTTTTTATTTTTAACAATTACGAAAATAATTATTTAATAAAATTCGAAAAATATTATATTAACTATAACGTTATTACATTTTACATATTTACGTATTTTTCGTATAAACTTTAACCTTTTAACGTATTTTATTTTTTTACTTTAAAACGCGTTTATTTTTTATATATTAAAAGCTTAATATAACGTTATTATATTTATATCGCCCAAAAAAAACTTTTTACCGGTTTTTGTAACGCGTTTAAAGTTATTATAATATTTAATAATATTAAATGCGGATTTACGAAAGCCAACTTTATTTCATTTAATTTTAATTACGTTTTTTCCAACCTTAAAATTTCTTTAATTATATTTACGCCAACCGTTTCCCTATTAACCTCCGGTTCTATTCGTTCCCCGTTTACGAAAACCTTTAAAAATATTAAACAAGTTAGAAAATAAGGATGTTACTTATAAAAAAGGATTAAAAATTACCAAGGTAACTTGCCGACAAAAATAATTAAATCGGCGAATCTTTTAACAAAAAGTAACTTGTTACTTTTATACGAAATTACTTTTTTCGAAAAAAAATTTACCTAATTACGTAAAACGAATTATATCTTAAGTAAACGTCGAAAAACTAAAAATAAACCTCTGTTAAAAAAGGTATATTTATTATATAAAAGGATAAGCTTTTCAACAGAAAAGAAAATAATAATAGAAAAATACAGCTAATAACGGTTTAAGGTAATTATTATAAAAGGGTTATAACGAAAAAACGGAAATGTAATATTTACAATAAACCCGGATATAATATATATATTTAACGTATTATACTACTTTATATGTTAAATTACCTTACGGACTGCTTTTATTAATAATTATTTAATATTAATAATATAAAATGTTTTACATAAGAATTTAAAATAAACCTGGTTATTTAAGTTAAAAAACGAAACCCGAAATTTAATTTTAAAAAGATTTATTTTCTTTATAAAGTTCCCGAATTTATTTTAAAAGCCCGATATTACGGTTAACGCGTCCGAACCGATATTTTGTTTAATTTATAAAAATTAACGCCGACCGAAAAAAAAAATATTATTAAATAAATTTTTAATTTAAATACGTAAATATTTTTATCTAGTTTTAATATATTCAAAATATAGCGAATTTACTACTAACTTAACGTATTACAGTATATGTCGGAACTAACTAAGCGTCGAAATTTATTAAACCGTAAAAATTTTTTAAAATACGTTTAAATTAAAATATTAATTATTAACGGGGTATTATGCGAAAATTTAGAAATATTTCGTAAATAATTCGAATTTGTTCGGGTTATTATTATAAAATACGGTATTACAAAAAAAGGTATTTATAATTTTAACGAAATTGGATGTTTAATAAAGTTTTTTATAATAATAAACATAATAATTATTAATACCGAAAAACGTAAAAAACTTAAATAAACTTAATAAAAAGATAAAAAATAAATATAA
Source organism: Monosporascus sp. CRB-8-3 (assembly GCA_004155055.1). Taxonomy (NCBI): domain Eukaryota; kingdom Fungi; phylum Ascomycota; class Sordariomycetes; order Xylariales; genus Monosporascus; species Monosporascus sp. CRB-8-3. Next base: position 128,561 of record QJNZ01000057.1, read on the forward strand.
AATTATTTAAATTATTAATTTTTAAAATTAAGTTATACCGTTATTTATTATTATAACAGGAAAAAATTATTTAAGATTTTAATTTCGTAATAATTTATTATTAGTAACCGATTAAAAATTATATTAAATAATAATAGTTAAATAACGAACGAATTAAATTTAAAATAAGTTTAATATTTCGATTAATATATTCGAATACGTACGAAAAAATCGAAACGTTTTTTTATTTTTGACGGTTACGAAAATTATTATTCGATAAAATTCGAAAAATATTACGTTAATTACGATATTATTATACTTTATATACCTGCGTATTTTTCGTATAAATTTCAACTTTTTAACATATTTTATTTTTTTACTTTAAAATACGTTTATTCGTTATATATCGAAAATTCAATACGACGTTTTTATATTTATATCGTTAAAAAAGATTTTTTACCGGCTTTTATAACGCGTTTAAAATTATTATAATATCCGATAATATTAAATCCGGATTCGTAAAAATTAACCTTGTTTTATTCGATTTTAATTCCGTTTTTTCCGAATTCGAAATTTTTTTTAATTATACCTATATTAACCGTTTTTTTGTTAATTTCCGCCGGTTTTATTCGTTTCCTATTTACGAAAACTTTTAAAAATATTAAAAAAAGTAATAAAATAAGGACGTTATTTGTAAAAAAGGATTAAAAATTACCAGGGTAACTTGCCGACAAAAATCGTTAAATCGGCCAGTCTTTTAATAAAAAATAATTTGTTATTTTTATACGAAGTTGCTTTTTTTCGAGAAAAAATTACCCAATTACGCAAAACGAATTATATTTTAAGTAAACGTCGAAAAATTAAAAATAAACGTTTCCAAAAAAAAAAAAGGATATTTACTATATAAAAAGGACAAGTTTGTTTAGCTAAAAAGGAAAAAGGTAATAAAAAAATGCAGTTAATAACGGTTGAAAATAATTGGTATAAAAAAGTTATAATGAAAAAACGAAAATATAGCATTTACGGCAAACCCGGATATAATACGCGTATTTATAAAAAAGCTATAAATACGTCTAGCGAAAAAGAATCCGATTAATTTATATTATTTTAATATTTTATAATTAATTAATTTGAATTTTTTGTTGCGAAGTGCCGAAAAGCGGCTCGCGAGGTGGTTTGGCTCCCAAGGTGGTATGGTACGTTATAAGGAAACTGTAAATACGTTTAGTAAAAGAAATTACGATTAATTTATATCATTTTAATATGTTATAATTAATTAATTTAAAATTTTTATCGTAAGGTACCGAAAGGCGGCTTACGAAATGGTTTAGTTCGTAAGGTAGTATAGTACGTTATAGCTATTAATTATAATATAAATATTACGTATATTATTAATTTATAAATATTTTTATTATAATTTAATATAAAAAAGATTTACTAGTTATTTTTTAACCGTATAAGCTATATAAGGTTAAATAAATTTAAGCCGTATTATGTAAATTAAGTTAAAAATACGAAATAATTATATTAATAAATAATATAACAAATATTATAATGTATTATACCAGCTCGCGAGCTAAACCACCTCGCAAGCCGCTTTTTAGAACTTTACAACAACTAATCGAAATAACTTAACTACAACTTATTAAATCAATTCCAATTAATCGTATTCTTTTTCGCCAACAGTATCTACAGCTTTTAAACAAGTGCACGTATTATATCAAAGCTTGTTACGGACACTATATTGCTATTTTTTCCTCCTAATTTATATGCGACGGCTGCTTTTAACGGTTATTAACAACGCGTTTCTATTACCACCTTTTTTAACGGTTAAAAAATTTGTTTATCGTATATAGTAACCGTTCTTTTTAATTGGAATTCTCTATTTTAACGGTTATATATACGTAGGATCGATTAAATTGTTATTCCAGCGAATCTTACGATACGCCCTTCGATACGCCCTGGCGCGCCCCGACGCGCCTTAATAAGCCCTATAGCCTTACCTCGCAACCTTATAACACGTCTTTTAACAAAGCCCTATAACCTCCCATTTTGCGAATATCTTCCACGTATTAAAGCCGTATAAAAAACGCTTACATATACGGGTCGGGAATTTAATCGGTAATCGATTTTTAATCGGTCGTCTTTAATATTTTCGAAATAAGGCTAATATTAACTTAAATACGTTAAGGCTTAGTTAGTTATATACGTATTAGTAAAGAAAAATAGCAATATACGTCCGTAATAAGCTTTAATATAATACGTGCATTTGTTTAAAAGCTGTAAATATAATTAGCGAAAAGGAATACCGTCGATTAAATCAATTAGATCTGTTATAGTTAAGTTATTTGGATTAGTTATTGCGAAGTGCTAAAAAGCGGCTTGCGAGGTGGTTTAGCTCGCGAGCTGGTGTAATACGTTATATAATATTTTCGAATATAATAATAGTTATTAAATTTTACTATTAAAATAAATTATATATTTTGGTTTTAAAAAGTTTTAATTCGAAATTAATAAGTAAATCTTTAGAAATATATAATTTTTCGATTAATATCTATTTAAGAGCTTATTTATATTAAGTTAACAAGCTTTAACTTTAATATAATTCTTATTTCTTTAATTTTACGGTTTATTTAAAGTGGCTTTATAACCTCTCGCTAGTTGTAAAACTTTTTTAATTTTAATTAATTTTACGCCTTTTCGAGCTTTTATTAACTAAAATAATTAAAAAAAAATTAAATTCGAATATAAAGTTTTTGTATTTCGTATTTTCGAAATCTTAAAAGAAATAATTCTATTTACGTTATTTAATTTAAATAAAATAATAATTTAAATTAAATTAATCGATATTTTTATAATTTTAATTAGTGTTAATATTATAATCTGGAGTTTTTAGTTATTTTATAGTAATTAATTAACCCCTGTAGTTTTAATCAGGTTACTAATTACGACCTTAATAAATAAATCCCTAATTAAGTTAATAGAAATTTTAAAAATAAGAGAAAATCCTTTTAAATACCTTTGAAAATAACGCATTTTTTAAATTTAAAATGAAAGATTTATATATAAAAATAAAGAAAATAACAATTTAGTTATTAACAGTTACTATAAGACTAGCTACATATAGTTAGTTTTAGTTAGGGCACTAACTAACTACAAACTACACGGTTTAGTTTGTAATCTGATAATTAGTTACTAATTATCAACCCTGAGTAGCTTAGACCTTTAAAACTTGTTATTATTAAATTACTTTAAAAAAATTAAGAAATATAAATCGTAACGTAATATATAATCAAGTCGCTTATATAAGTAAGTTGCTCGTTTATTACGTAATTAATTTTACATTTAAAATAATGCCTATAACTTTACGAAAACGTAATAAAATCTAATATAATTTGGCATACCTATTTGAGATATAAATCTCCAGGAATAAGCAAAGTTGCATCCGGAGCGAACAGGTTTTGATAATTTTATTAATATATTTCATATTATTAAGTATTATATTAAAATTTTAAATAAAATAACTAATACGTTGTACAAATTATTCATATTTTGTATATAGCTTTTAAATAATGTATTATACGTTTTATTATTTTTTCTAATTTTATAAATAATTACGTTTTAAAGATAAAAAAAATAAGTCTAATTTAAACGCTAAAAATATAAATCAAGTTATATTTTAATAAATATTAAAGCAGTAATTTTACTATTTTACAGAGTTGTATATTACGTAATAATTAAAAAGATATTAAAATTGGTATAATTTAATATAACTTTTATAAGTATACGAATTTTCTCCTTAAAGGAGACGTAACCGTAGAACCAAATTGAACAAATAAATAGATTATACTATCGGTTGCTAAGTTTCACCAAACCCCAACCTTTTTACAGGTAACTTCAAACTGCCCAGTTATATAAGCCCCTATCGACAACTATTCTTGACGGAATTCTGGACGGTTTTCGCAATCCGGAACAGCCGGACAAATTATCGTTCGTAATCCTCCTTATATTAATTTAAAATTTAAACTTTAACGTTTTTAAACCCGTTATCGTTATCCTTTAATTTTGCCAGTAATTTTTTTATAAGCCAGATATTTTTTAATATAAATTTACGTAAAGATTAATTATTTCCGCAGTTTTACATTAAATTATGTCCAAAAATTAAAAACAAACCCCGATTTTTTTTGGAAAAATTATTAATATTCATAAAGGTATTAATTAATATATTTTATTCGGCCAATTATTTTATTTAAATCCTGTAACTTAATCGAAACCGTTTTTATCGAAATTCCGGACATACGGAATATTATGATTTTATATTTAATCTTAGGCGGCATATTTCAGTTATTTTAATTAATAAAAATTTAAAAAAAAATACTTTAAAATTAATCGAAATTAAAGAAATCGTAAAACTGGCGAAAAGTTATAAAGTAATTATTTTATAAGGACTTAAAGTTTACCGCGAAAAGTTTAATATTTCCTAAGTTATTATTTAAGATCCCCTTTATTAAATTAGTTAAAAGGTATAAGGTTTATTAAGGTTAAAACTTATTAATATTATATAATAATCGGCTTCGGGATAAAACTTTTTATAACCAAGATATAAATTATCGTTACCGTAAAAATTATTAATAATTACTATATTTAAACATATTAAATAAAATGTTTATCGTATTAATTATTAATATAATTATTTTATATCTTTAACTTAATTTAAATAATACGGCTTAAATTTAACGACCTTATAAATGTACGAATTTATTTTATATTTTTATATAAAAGTATAAATTTTAATTTTAACTTAAAATAATTAAATTTTCACGTAGTTAAATCGGGTTTTAAAAATATTTATTAAATTATAAATAAGAAATATTATTCTAATGAAAACTATTTTTAAATCGGTTAAAAAATGCTTATTTTATAATTTTTTAAATTAATATAAAGAAAGTTATATAATAAACGGGCAACTTATTTATATAAGCGATTTACTTATATAGTACGTTATATAAAACGTTAAATTATTATCGTATTAGAAAATTTCTAATAATAAAGTTAATTATTTAAAGTATAAGATATTAAAATATTATAATATAAATTACATTTATATAAGGTCGTTAGGTTTAAGCCGTATTATCCAGGCTAAGTTAAAAATACCAAATAATTATATTAATAATTAATACGATAAATACTTTATATAGTATTTTCGAATACGGTAATTATTTGTGGTTTTTACGGTAATAATAAATTATACGTTTCGGTTACGAAAAGCTTTATCCCGAAACCAATTGCGTAATGCCGATAAACTTTAACTCTAATAAACCTTATGCCTTTTGGCTTTACGGTTCGGCAGGGGGAATCTCCTGGAATGTAATAATTTAGGAGATGTTAAGTTTTTTGCGGTAAATCTTAAGTTCGTATAAGATGGCTGCTTTGCAACCCTTTGCCAGTCCTACGACTTTAACCTTAATCGATTTTACGATATGCCGGGTAATTCCTACTATAAGATACCGGTATTTCGTAACTGTAAAGTTTTTACGGAGGACGTTTTTTTTAAGGTTTTTAAATTTAATAAACTTTTGGGATAAGTTAAAAATATCGATATTTCCGTTAATTTAACCGATTTTTCTTAAAAAAATCGGATTTTATTTTTAATTTTCGAATACGATTTAATTTATATAAATAAAAATAATTAAAAGTTAAATAACTTTATAGTAAAAAATATCGACCGTATAAAAAAATTGTTAAAAAAGTTAAATATAAATAATAAAAGGTTTAAGAATTTCGAAGTTTAATTTTTGGTTCGATATAAGGAAGATTATAAACGATAGTTTGTCCGGCTGTTCCGGATTGCGAAAACCGTCCAGAATTCGGTTAAGAATAGTCGTCGATAGGGGCATGATAGGGCAGTCTGAAGTTACCTTGGAGTAAGACGCCTGTGAAAAGGTTAGGGCTTGGTAAAGCTTAGTAACCGATACCATAATTTATCCATTTGTTTAATTTTGTTCCACCGTTACGTCTCCTTTAGGGAGAATGAATTACATTTATAAAACGTTGATTATATATATAATTAAATATTTAACAATATATATTTTTATATTAAAGTCGTTTTAAACGGATTTTTTAAGTAATATTTTACATTTATTTATTTATATAAGGTCGTTAGGTTTAAGTTATATTATTTAACCTAAATTAAAAATAGAAAATAATAATATTAATAATTAATGCGATAAATATTTTACTTAAAATTTTCGAATACGGTATTTATTAATAATTTTAACGCTTATAAAAAATTATACGCTTTAATTATGCAAGGTCGTTAGGTTCAAGCCGTATTATCCAGGCTGAGCTAAAGATACGAAGTAATTACACTAATAATTAATACGATAAATACTTTACCTAATATCTTCGAACACAGTAACTATTAATGGTTTTCACGGTGACCTTTATACGGTATAAGTTATATTTATTTAAACTCCTTTCGTTTTCCGTTTTTTAACATCTTATATATAAGTTAAAAATCTCTAGTTAATATTTTAATAAACTTAATATTTTAACATATTTATACTATATTTTTAATAATATATAACTATTTTTTTATGCAGTTATAAGGTTAAAAGTTAAAAACTTAAAAAAAAATTCTTTACTTTCCCTTATATATTGTTATATAATTTATTTTACTATTTAAGCAATTTTTAATTATGTTATAAATAAAATTCATTAATACTTTAAAAAATTAACCTTATTTATTTATTTATATAATATTATATTCTCCTTAAAAGAGACGTAACCGTAGAATAAAATTAAACAAATAAATAGATTATAATATCGGTTGCTAAGTTTTACCAAGCCCTAACCTTCTTACAGATTGCCCTATTATGCCCCTATCGACAACTATTCTTAACCGAATTTTAAACGGTTTTCGTAATCCGGAGCAGCCGGATAAATTATCGTTCGTAATTTTTTTTATATCGAATTAAAAGTTAAACTTTAAAGTTTTTAAGCCTTTTACCGCTTATATCCAGTTTTTTTAACAGTTTTTCCATACGGTTAATATTTTTTATTATAAGGTTATTTAATTTTTAATTATTTTTATTTATATAAATTAAATCGTATCCGAAAATTAAAAATAAAATCCGATTTTTTTAGAAAAAGTTAGTTAAATTAACGGAAGTATCGATATTTTTAATTCGTCCTAGAATTTTATTAAGCTTAAAAACCTTAAGAAAAACGTTTTCCGTAAAAACTTTACAGTTACGGAATACCGGTATTTTATAATAGGAATTACCCGGCATATTTCAACTATTTTAATTAATAGGGATTCGAAAAATCGTAAAATCGATCGAAATTAAAAATAGCTAATTTAAAATTCCTAGCTTTTTTTCCTAGTTAATATTTAATACTTTTAATCGTAAAACTGGCAAAAGGTCGCAAAGTAACCATCTTATACAAACTTAAAATTTACCGCAAAAAGCTTAATATCTCCTGAATTATTACATTTTAAAAAATTCCCCCTGCCGAACCAACCAAAGGGCATAAAATTTATCAAAGTCGAAACTTATCGGTATTACGTAATAATCGGCTTCGAAATAAAGCTTTTCGTAACCGAAACGTATAATCTATTATTATTATAAAAACTATTAATAATTACCGTATTCGAAAATATTAGGTAAAGTATTTATCGTATTAATTATTAATATAATTACTTCGTATCTTTAGCTTAACCTGGATAATATGGCTTGAACCTAACGACCTTGCATATAATATTATATATATATTTATTTAAATTCTTATAAAAAACTGTAGTTTGTAGTTTTTTTATAGTTACTAACTAACTATATATAGTTAGATTTAATCAGGGTGCTAACTAACTACTGTAGTTTTAGTCAGGCAACTAACTAATTATAAACTATAAGTTATAATTTGTAGTTAAACTATTAGTAACTAATTTGCAACCCTGCGGGAAACCTTAAGTCCGTATAAAATAACTTTGTAACTTTTTACCAATCTTACGATAATTTCCTTTAATTTCGATCGATTTTGCGCCTTTTCGAATGTTTATTAATTAAAATAATTAAAATATACTAGGTAATTCCTATTATAAAATACCCGTATTCCGTAATTATAAGGTTTTACGGATAATATTTTATTAAAAGTTTATAAATTTTATCAAATTTTAAATTAGTAAAAATTATTAATATTTCGGTAAATTAAATTCAATTATAAATAAATTCGGATTTTATTTTCATTTTTTAAATGTAATATAATTCAATTTCTAAAAACAATTAAAAGTTAAATAACTTTATAACGGAAAATCTCGATTATATAAAGGAATTATTAAAAAAACAAAATATAAACGGTAAAAAAATTAAAATTTTTGAAATTTAACTTTTAATTTGATATAAGAAATTTTATAAACGATAATTTATCCGGTTATTCCGGATTACGAAAACCGTTTAAAATTCCGTTTAAAATAGTCGTCGATAGGAGTTTATAGGGTTGATATTATAGTCTGTAGTTTTTAGTCATTTTGTAGTGACTAACTAACTACTGTAGTTTTAGTCAGGCTACTGACTAACTACTGTAGTTTTAGTCAAGCTACTAACTAACTAATGTAGTTTTAGTCAGGCTACTGACTAACTACAACCTGAATAAATAAATCCCTAATTAAATAAAGAAAAATTTTAAAAATAAAAGAAAATTCTTTTTTAATAACTTTAAAAATAACGGATTTTTTAAATTTAAAATCAAAGATTTATATATAAAAATAAAGAAAATAACAATTTAGTGACTAATAGTCACTACAAGACTAACTACATGTAGTTAGTTTTAGTCAGAGCACTGACTAACTAATGTAGTTTTAGTCAGGCTACTGACTAACTACAAACCACACGGTTTAGTCTGTAGTCTAACTATTAGTAACTAATTATCAACCCTGGGAGTTTATATAACTAGGCAGTTTTAAATCACCTTTAAATAAATCGTTAATAAGAAACTTAGAATTTAATAAAGCCTAGTTAATTAAGGCAGTATAATCTATTAACTTATTTAATTTAGTTATAAAGTTACGTCTTTTTAAAGAGAATTTTATTTATTTATATTTTTTAACTTATTTAAAAAGCAAAATATTAGTTATATAAAGTTAATTAATTTACCAAGTACTTATATAAGGATTTATATAAACGTAACCGGAAACCTTTTTAAAATGTATTTCTGTTTAAGAATAATAATAAATAAATAATTGTATATACGACTAATAAATTACTTTCGAGAACTCTTAATTATAACTGGTTAATTCCCAGCCCTTAAATTATTGCGACGTAGTAACGGAGCCGGAGCCCTAAGTTAATCTATATTTTTTTAAACTAGTATTACTTAGGAAAATAACGTTTTAAATTAAATTCGAACTAATAATCTTTTCTAATAAATTATAATAAAGTATTTAAGCTTATCGTAAATAACAAAGATATTTAAGTTTACGATTATTAAGCTATTAAAACGAAATATAAGTTATAAATAAATTAAGTTTAAATACGTTAACTTAAATTAAACTTTTTTAACCCTAACCTTGTATTAATAATAGTTTATACTTTTATTAGTTATTATTACCGGTGTAAAATATAATTATATGATATTTTTTATTTACTTAAAGATTTTATTTTTCTATGTTAATTCTAACTTTAAAAGTGTAGTAAATATAAATATAAATCCTTTATTACGATTAATTTCTAAAAAATTAATTAATTCGAATTTATCTTAAATTATCGAATTATATACCTTATTAATTTAATAGGTTAATTATAATTAAAGTTATTTATATATAATCGATTAATATATCTATATAATATCGAAATTAATACATTATTAAAAAATCATTAAATTTTACATCTGCATTTATTAAAAAAGGAAATTTTTAAATATATTTTATAATTACGTTTATATAAGCTTATTGGGTTTAAGCCGTATTATCCAGGCTAAACCAAAGATACGAAATAAGTATATTAATAATTAATACGATAAATATTTTACAAAATATTTTCGAATACGGTAATTATTAATAATTTTTACGGTAATAATAAATTATATTTCGGTTACGAAATTTTTTATTCCGAAACTAATTATTACGTAATATTAATAAACTTTGACCTTATTAAATCTTATGCCCTTTACGGCTTAGTAAGGAGAATTTTAAATAATAATTTAAAAAATATTAAGTTTGTTGCGGTAAACTTTAAGTTTATATAAAATGGCTATTTTGTAACTTTTTATTAATTTTACGACTTTCTTAACCCTAATTAATTTTAAAGCATTTTTTTAAATTTTTATAAATTAAAATAATTAAAATGTACCGTTTAAGTCCGAATATAAAATCTTAATATTTCGTTTTTCCGGAATTTCGACGGAAACGGTTTTAATTAAATTACCCGATTTAAATAAAATAATTAGCCGAATAAAATTTATCGATACCTTTATCGATATTAATAATTTTTCCCTAAAAAATTGAGTTTTATTTTTAATTTTCGGATATGATTTAATTTAAATTTACGGAAATAATCGATTTTTATATAAATTTATACTAAAAAAATCCGGTTTATAAAAAAATTGCTAGTAAAATTAGAAAATGACGATAACGGGTTTAAAAACGTCGAAATTCAATTTTTAAATCGATATAAGCTGGAAAATTACGAACAATAATTTATCCGGCTGTTCCGGATTGTAAAAACCATCCAGAATTCCGTTAAAAATGGTCGTCGATAGGGGTATAACTGGGCAATCTGTAAAAAGGTTAAGGTTTAGTAAAGCTTAATAACTAATAGTATAATCTATTCATGTATTTAATTTAGTTCTACGGTTACGTCTCTTTTAAGGAAAATAATTACGTTTATAAGATAAAATAATATATATATAATAATAAATTTATTATGTTTATAAAATAAATCAGTTATATATATAATTAAATCCTTAAATAATATAAATTCTATATATTTAATATTATATATCACGATATTTTCTTATAAACCTTAATTATATATAAAATATTTTAAATATTTATTATTATATTTTACTAAAAAATAAATCTGTTTTAAAAATTTTAATTTTCATATAATATATTAAATTTAAACATTTAAAAATTAAATTACGTCTTATAACGTATTAAAGTTAAATTCAGCTTTTTACGGATATATATTAATAATGCTACTAATTTTAATATTTTCCTGCTTTCATTTATAAGTTAAAAAATAATATAATATAAAGAAATCCAGAATTTATCTTTAATTAAATAACGTACTATATAAATAAACGGCTTAAATAAGCGAGTAAACCGTTTTTAAATATTTCGCGACAATAAATTAAAATAAATAAATTAAATTTCTAATCGTTAAATTTATTTATACTATCTGTATAAATGAGCGTGTTATATCCGGGCTTACTGTAAATAATATATTTCCGTTCTTTTATTTAATTTTTAGAACGATTATTTTCAACTATTATTAAATCCTATTACTTATTATTATTATTGTTCTAACTTTAAAAGTCTGTACTTCTTTTATGGTAATTATTTCTTTTTCTTAAAGATGTATATTTTTGGCGTTTATTAAGAACGTAAACCGTTTTTTAAAGGTAACCGCTTCTTTTTTCCGAAAAAAACAACTCACTTCGTATAAAAATATCAAGTGACTTTTTATTAAAAAATTAACCGATTTCATTATTCTTGTCGGTATGTTACTTACGTAATCCTTTTTTATTAATAATATTTCCGTTAAGTTATTCTAATAATATTTTCAAAAGTGTTTACAAGAAAATAACGGAATTAATAAAAGTAAATAAAAACCCGGTTAATATAAATATAAATATAATTGTTAACTTAAAGAAGATACGATTAAAATCGAGTAAGATAAAAAACATTTTTACGAATTTAAATTTGATATTATTAGTTATTATAACAGTTTTAAACAAGTTGTAAAAACCGGCGATAATCTTTTTAATAACGTAATATTATAGAGAACTTTCGATATATAGTAAATAAATACGTTTTAATATATACAGGGATGATAATTAGTAACTAATAGTTAGATTATAAACTAAAACGTATAGTTTATAATTAGTTCATACTTTAATGCAAAAATATATTAATTATTCAGGCTATTAATTAAGATTAACTAAAGATTACATATAAATTTTTTCATTAAAATATAAATAAATATATAAGTATATTTTATTTAACGATTTTTAACAAATATATAAACGTTATAAATTTTAAATAACGCACGTTAAAAATATATATAATAATAATTTAAATTTATGAAGTTAAAAATCGTTTTATTTACATTAAAAAATATTTAAATATTAAATTTCTCTGTTAAAATCCTGTTTATCCTTTATATACTCCTGCGTTTTCGTATATTTCTATTTTTATTTCTTTCATTAGGGCTTATTTTCGTTTCTTTAAAATAAACTTCAATAATATATAAAAACATATATTAATATAATATATATTATTTTATATATCGGCCGAAAACTCGATCTTAGCCTTACTATATAATTTTAATATTAAGAACTTAAAAGCGAAAATTTAAAAAAAGTTTTCGTTTTTAAATTTATCATTCCGCAAGTAAATAAGCTACCGACAATTAAAAATACGTTTTAAATTTATAAAAACGTTAATTTTATTAAGGTATTAACTGTGTATTTTCAACTTATATACATAAATTTAAAGAACAAAAAACAGACCACAATCAAGAAAATAGAACTTGTAAGGTATAAGTAAAAACTTAAAAAAAAAAATCCATTTTCTTAAGATTATAACACCAAGAATAAATAAGTTACCGCTGAATAATAATAGGTGATAAACATATGAAAATATTAAGTTAAATAACATAATTATTATACATTTTCTACGAATAAAGATATTATTAAAAAAGCTTAAGGTTAAAATGGAATAAAAAAATAAAAAAGTGTTAAAGTTATAATATATTAAATAAAATAACTAACGCTGAAGGAGACCTAATTAATATATACGTATTAACATAATAAGTTTACTAATAAAATAATTAGCAATTTTTTAAATAAAAAAAACTTCCATTTTAAAAAAATACTTTTAAAACGTTTTAATTTTTATAATTAAAAATTATAGTTTTAATTCTTTTATAATAACTAACTAACTAATTACACGTAATTTATAATTAGTTATTAACCCGATTAAAAGTATATTAATTAATTAGTAATTTAATAAAAACTATAAACTATAATATTAACCTTATTTATTAAATTATAAATATATCGAAAGGTTAAAATTAATAAGAAAAATAAGTAGATATATATAATATTAAACTAATTATAAATTAAATATAGTAAATTAGGTAAATACTATAAAATAACTTAAAAACGTTTAAAAACATTTAATGCAAGGTAAAATGCCATTAAGGTATCTAGTTATATACATACATATAGGGAGCTGATTTATTTACTAAGTACATGTATAACTGGTTTTACAAACGCGACCGGGGAGCACCCCTTAAAAACCGTCCTTACTTAGTTAAGGGCCGGAAAAACGTAATGCGGGTTATATGATACGGCAACTGACGATAAGATATACCCGATTGATTGATTGGTTCCTAACGCCCCTAATCGTGACTAGTTCAAGAGCCCTTAACCACCCCTTAATTGTCGCCGACACGGTGGCGGGGCCGAAGCCCCAATTGGTTAGCTCCTTTAGGCTGGCGCCACCTAGAGGAACGGTGGCTTAAGCTGGATTTAAACCAGCTGTTTTTTAAAATTAACCAAAATAGGGTGTTTAAGCCTGTTGCAATTAAAAGAGATACCTAGGTTCGCGACCACTAAGTTATTAGGCCAAAAACATTTAATAAAATCTTTATTTTTATTTAAAAATAATATATTTTATTTATTTATATAAAAAGGTTAAAAATTATTATATTATTAATGCTATAATTTAACCTAAATAATACGGCTTAAATTTAATAACCTTATATTAATATTATAATATTAATATATATATATATATATATATATATAATAGTTAAATTTTAACCGTATTATCTAGGCTAAACTAAAAATACGAAATAATTACATTAATAATTAATACGATAAATAGTTTACCTAATATTTTTAAATACGGTAATTATTAATAATTTTTACGGTAACGATAAATTATACCTCGGTTACGAAAAACCTTATCCCGAAACTAATTATTACGTAATACTGATAAACTTTAACCTTAATAAACCTTATACCTTCTAGTTAATTTAACAAGGGAAATCTCTTAAAAAGTAAATAATAACTTAAAAAACATTAAGCTTTTTGCGGTAAACCTTAAGTCCGTATAAAATAACTTTGTAACCTTTCGCTAGTTTTACAACTTTTTTAAACCTTTAGTAATTAAAATAACTAAAATATACCGGCCAAATCCGAATATAAAATCCTAATATTCCGTATTTCCGGAATCTTAACGGAAACGGTTTTAATTAAATTACTTAATTTAAATAAAATAATCGGCCGAATAAAATATATCGACATCTTTGTTAATATTAAAAACCTTTTTTAAAAAAAATCGGTTTTTTTTTTCGGATATAATTTAATTTAAAACGGCGGAAATAATCGATTTTTACGTAAATTTATACTAAAAAATATCCGGGGTATAAAAAAATTACTGGCAAAATTAAAAGATAACGATAACGGGTTTAAAAACGTTAAAATTTAACTTTTAAATTGATATAAGCTAAAAGATTATAAGCAATAATTTATCCGGCTGCTCCGGATTGCGAAAACCGTCCAGAATTCCGTCAAGAATGGTCGTTAATAAGGGCTGTAAAAAGGTTAGAGTTTGGTAAAGCTTAGCAACCGATAGTACAATCTATCCATTTGTTTAATTTAGTTCCACGGTTACGTCTTCTTTAAGGAGAATATATATATATATATATATATATATATATAAGGTTATTAAGTTTAAGTTATAATATTTAATTTATATTAAAAGTACGGAATAATTTTAATAATAATTAATATAATAAATATTTAACGTAATATTTTCGAATACTGTAATTATTAAAAAAAATTACGGTTACGATAAATTATATATTTTAATCCTAAAATTTTTATTACGAAATTAATTATTACGTAATACCGATAAGTTTTAAGTCTAACCAACTTTATACCTTTTAACTAGTTTAATAAAGTGAATTTTTTAAATGGTAAATAATAACTTAAAAAATGTTAAACTTTTTACGGTAAACCTTAAGTTAGTATAAAATGGCTGCTTTATAATCCTTCGCCAGTTTTACGATTAAAAATATTAAATATCAGCCAGCAGGGTTGATATTATAGTCTATAGTTTTTAGTCAGGGTAGTGACTTATTAATATAGTTTTAATTAAGTTAATAACTAACTACAAACTACAGGTAGTTAATTAGTTAGTCACTTTAAAATAACTAAAAACTACATCTTTTATTTATAAAAATCAAAAGTTTTTACAAGCTTTTTTCTAATAATTTTTTTTTCTTTTACTTTGTTTAATAATTTTTTTAAAAATGTATTCTCCGTTTTTTTAATTCGTTTATATAAAGAAAAAAAAATCAAGAACTATCCTATTATTAAACTTATAATGTTAATCCGTATATGTCTTGTTTTATTAACTATTAGTTATTTTATTTACATATTATAGCTTTAAGAATTTTAACAATTTTTTATTCTAGTTAAAATTTGGCTTTTTTAATATTAACTTTATTAATGAAAAACATGTAATTATTATATTACTAAGGCTATTATTTTAAGGTATTTATGATGTGTTTTTAATTAGTGTTAACTAATTTATTTAGCCAGTTATAAGCTTAAGATTTTTTAAAATCTTTTCTTATACCTTATAAGTTATGCATTGCTAATATGGTTACTTTTCCCTTTTATAAAGTCCTGCGTATACATTATAAATCCCTATTTATTTTAATTATAAACATAACGGTTTAATATGCTTGGAACTTATTTTTATTTAACGGTAATTAATTTATTCGCCGAGTTATAATCTTAAGAAAATTGAATTTCTTAAAATCTTTCCTTACACCTTATAAGTTATATTTCCTAAAATTTGGTTTGTTTTCCTTTTTTTAAATTCATATATATAAGTTAAAAATCCCTAGTTAATATCGTAATAAACTTGACGTTTTAATACGCATATTACGTATTTTTAATTACCGGTAGCTAATTTATTCGTGGAGTTATAAGCTTAAAAAATTGAATTTTTTCAAAATGTTTGCTTACACCTTATAAGTTGTAATTGCTTAAATTTAGTTAGTTTTCCGGTTTTTAAAATCCTATGTATAAATTAAAAATCCCTAAATAATATCTTAATAATTTTAAGGTTTTTATATATTTATACCGTATTTTTAATTAATGCTACCTAATTTATTCGCTTAGTTATAAATTTAAGAAATTAAGATATCTTAAAATTTTTCCTTATACCTTATAAATTACAATATTTTTTTCTTTTTTTTCTTTTTTAATTAAAATTCTGAAAGCATTTTAATTAAAACGGCTTATATGTAATATTTTTATCCCATATAAACTAGGTTTTTAATTTTTTTCATTTTGGATTAATAATTATTAAATTTTACACCTTTTTCTTTTTATTTTTCCATTTTTTTTATTTTTTTATTTTCCTTTATATTGCATTTCTAATATTTTTATATCTTTAATTTTCCAATTTTTTAATAAGGTTAATTATTTAACCGTTTCTGGTTATATACTATTTTTGTTTTTAGTAATAATATTACTAGAAATAGAAAAAACCTTTTTAATTAAAACGGAAATAGTAGAGACGGCTAAATATCTCCTAGTTATTATAGCTAATATAGGAAAATAAAGTTGATTAGTTTTTTACCATAATAAAATTTTTTTTTATTTTTAAAGTTAGTTATTTTTAATAAATGAAAAATATATTTTATAAATTAATCTACCTTACCGAGATATTGGTCTTCGTTTAAATATTTATTTAACTTTTCGTTAAAATGTATTTAGGATTATATATATATATATCGTTATTAGGATTAATTTCGGATTTATTAAAAGATACATTTGTTAAATTGCCTTTTTTTTAAATTTAATCTTATTTTAATAAATAGTTTTTTTTTAAATTTAAATAATATCTTAAACTTTGCTTAAATTTTTTTCGAAATAAAGTAAAAATATTTTTTCGAATATTCGAATAATAATTTAATAACCCGGGAAGTTAAAAATGATTTGTTTTATAAATAGGATTAAGAATAAACTTAAATAAATACGGTTAATATTATTGAATCGTTTTATTAATCAGTTTTTTTCGGAAAGTATTTGTTTAATTTAATGTAGATATTATTAATAGCTGTAATTAAAATTTAAATAATTAGGGCTTATAAATTGTTAATTATTATAATAAAAATTACGTTTTAACTTATTATTAAATTATTATCTTTAAATAAATCGCGATATTTATATCGTAATATAATAACGTTATTTTAACTTAATATATAAATAAAAAAACCTATTATTTATTTATTAATAATTTTTATTTAAATTAATGTAAATATAACACGTACCTTATAACAAAGTAATATAGGTTTTTGCTTATAAATAAATCGTTAATTTAACAAAAAATTTAAATGTACGCAATAATTCCTGAAAATTAGATTAATTCAAGTTAATTAAAAAATGCTTTTAAAATCGTTATAAGCGGTATTTCGAGATATATAATTTAAAAATTCTTTTAATTTAAAAAACACTTTAATTATATTATAAATCGAATTTCAGCGGGTAATCTAATATACCTTCGTTTTTAACTTTTTTTATTCCTTCGATAAAATCCCGTGAAATATTAATGGTATATTTTGTTAAAATTGCAATTTAACGAATTCGGTTAATTAAATCTGTTTTAAAATTAAAATTAAATAACTTAATAAATAAATTTTAATTTTTTTTTTTTTTTGATTTTCGTTTTTTTCGGCGAATCTTTCGTTATTTTATAAACCAGGGGTTTATATATTTATATAATTCGAAAGGAAATCGTTAATTTCGATATTTAATATTTTTTTTAAATATATCGTTAACAATAATATTAATAATATAAGTAATATAACGCATATTATAAAGAAATTATTTTTCGTATTAATATAAATAAACGTTATAAAATCGATTAATAAAAGCGTTATTATTTCGAGCGTTATTTTGCGTAATATCAAATTTAATTAATATAAAACCTTTTTTAACCGTTAAATTAATTAGCTTGAAAATATTATCCATAGTTAAAATAGGATAATCTTTTAATATAGTTTCGAATTTATCGAATATATTAATAGCCGTATAAGGTATTTGAAAATTTTAAATTTTATTAATTTATAAATTCAATTAGATTCGGGGTTAATAAAGGAAATTATAACACCTATAAATAGTATATTCGAATTCGACGTCTAAATATTAAATACAAAAAAACTTTTTCCTAAAGTATTTTATATTTAGCTGTAATTATATATTAAAAGTTATTT
Source organism: Monosporascus sp. CRB-8-3 (assembly GCA_004155055.1). Classification (NCBI taxonomy): domain Eukaryota; kingdom Fungi; phylum Ascomycota; class Sordariomycetes; order Xylariales; genus Monosporascus; species Monosporascus sp. CRB-8-3. The sequence goes on from QJNZ01000057.1 coordinate 147,061, forward strand.
TCTCCTTAAAGGAGACGTAACCGTAGAACAAAATTGAACAAATAAATAGATTGTAGTATCGGTTGCTAAGCTTTATTAAGCCCTAACCTTTTTATAAACTGCCCTGTTATGCCCTTATCGACGACTATTCTTGACCGAATTCTGGACGGTTTTTGTAATTTGGAGCAGCCGGATAAATTATCGTTTGTAATTTTTTTCGTATCGAATTAAAAGTTAAATTTCGAAGTTTTTAAATTTTTTATCGTTTATATCTAGTTTTTTTAGTAATTTTTTTATATGGTTGATATTTTCCATTATAAGGTCGTCTAATTTTTAATTATTTTTATTTATATAAAGTAAATCGTATCCGAAAATTAAAAGTAAAATCCGATTTTTTTAAAAAAGGTCGGTTAAATCGACGGAGGTATCGATATTTTTAATTCGTCCTAAAGTTTTATTAAGTTTAAAAACCTTAAGAAAAACGTTTTCCGTAAAGATTTTATAATTACGGAATACCGGTATCTTGTAATGGGAATTGCCCGGCATATTTTAGCTGTTTTGATTAATAGGGATTTAAGAAATTGTAAGATCGATTAAGGTTAAAGGTAGCTGGTTTAAAGTTTTTAACCTTTTTTCCTAGCTGATATTTGATATTTTTAGTTGTAGGACTGGTAAAGGGTTGTAAAGCAGTTATTTTATACGGATTTAAGGTTTACTGCGAAAAGTTTAATATTTTTTAAGTTATTATATTCCAGGAGATTTTTTTTGCCGAACCGTAAAGTTAAAAGGTATAAGGTTTATTAGGGTCGAAGTTTGTCGGTATTGCGTAATAATCGGCTTTGGGATAAGGCTTTTCGTAACCGAGGCGTATAATTTATTATTACCGTAAAAATTATTAATAATTACCGTGTTCGAAAATATTGGGTAAAATATTTATCGTATTAATTATTGGTGTAATTATTTTATGTTTTTGGTTTAGCCTCGATAATACGGCTTAAACTTAATAACTTTGCATTAAAAGTTATTTATGCGGTTTTATAAGTCGTTTTTAATATCGTTTTAATTTTTATTCTGTTAATAATAAGGGAATCGTTACTTTTAATTAGTTATATTATTATAAAAAAATTAAAAAAAATTAACTTACTGGTTATAACATTTTAATAAATTCTGAAAAGAATCCGAATTTAAAATATTAAACCGTAAGTTATTTTCGATAATAACGTTTAATATCTTATTATAAGCTTGTTCTTATTTAAATAAATTTTCTTTTATAATTGTATAATTTCGCGGTCGTTTTCGATTAATTAAATCCAAAAAAGAAAAACTAGGACTGAAATAAATTCGTTTTTTAAATGCGGTAATTAATAGGTTAGTATAAAATAAAAATAACAATAAAAATAAACTTATTTTTTTCCTTTAACTTTCGCTTTTTTCATTATAAGTAATATTCGTATATTTAATTGCATAATGGCGTTAAAAATTCGAAAATTAAAAACGTTTAACGTTAACAATTAATTTAAAATTATCATTAAAAAAATGAAAAGTTAATTTATATTAACTTAATAATATAAAACTAAATAAAACCAAATACCTTACGTAATACAGGAAACTACCATTTTACGTGGTTTATTTTCTTCGATAAGTAATAAAGTTCTTGTAAATAATCCGTTTTTAAATATATATATTAGGGATTCGTTATCGGGTTTTAAATAAAAATCTGGTTTATTTTCTTCGTCGGTTTTATTTAAATTAATATCAGGACTTTTAAAAGTTAAAATCATATCTTCTAAAATAAAAAATCATTTTAAAGTATTTAAAATAACTAAAATAAAATAATAATAATAATGGCGGCTTTAAATAGATATATATCGTTATTCGAATAACGATAATAATAAAGGAAATTAAAACTATAAGGGAAGAAATATAAACTTTTTTATAAAAACAATAGTTAAATAATAGTATTAATATTAAAAGGTTGATTTATAATGAAAATAACGTAATTTCTGATTTATAATTGTTAATTTATAATAAAAGAAATGTAATTTCTAATTTGCAATGGTTGATTTATAATTAAAAACTTAATTCTAGATTTATAATAATTAATTTATACTAGAAGAAACGTTATTTTTAATTTATAATTATTGATTTCTAATAATAAAATCAGAATTTTTACTTAATAATTATTAATTTATAATTAAAAATGTAATTCTAGATGTATAATAATTGATTTATAATAGAAGAAACGCTATTTTTAATATATAATCATTGATTTATAATTATTAATTAGTAATTAATAACTTTACCTTAATACGAATAGGAAGATGAAAAAAAGGTTAAAAATAATAAATATCCTTCGTTAATAACAGTTACCTTTTTCGATTATTCCATTATAATTAGCTATTAATTAACACTTTTAAAAGTTATAGATTTAAAAATATAATTTGAAAAGCTGTGTTAGCTTTAAAAGTTTTATTTTTAGTTAAAATTTTATAAAGGTATATTATTTAATTACTTGTTAAAATTAGTCTGTCTTTTATATTATATTATGTTTTTTTAACGCCGTTCTTTAACCCTTACGGATTTACTGTCTTTTATTTAAAATAAATAATTTTACTTTAATCTTTTATTCCGGATAATCGAATTTAAGTTAGTTTAATTTTTTTAATATAGTTAACTAATTATTTTAAAGGTTTAAATGAATTTAATGTTATATATATTATTATTTTAATTTTTTATTTATATATACGAATTAATTATATTCGTAAGTAATTTGTTATATTCTTTTTAATTTATTAAAATTAACATAGTATAAGATTTATAAAATGGATGATTTCGCCGATAAATAAGATAATATATAATAAATCATGTTTATATTAAAAGGTAAAGTTTATATTTATAGATATATATATATATAAATATACTAAGATTTATTTTTAAAAAATAAAATAACGAATTCGAAATAACGAAAACCGAAAACGAAAAAACGGAAACGGAAATAAAAATATAAAGGATAAAAGGGATATCAGCAGGGAAAATTAATATTAAAATAACTGTTTTATATATATATAACGATTTTTAAATTTGTAAATTTAAATTATTATTATACGTATTTTTAACGTGCGTTATTTAAATTTATATATAAATATATTTTTTTAAAAACTTTATGTAAGATCAAGTGCTATTCGGGGTATCTAGCTATATATATACAGCACATAGCTGATCTATTCATTAAGTATATGCACAACTGGTTTAATACAAACGCGACCGGGGAGCACCCTTTAAAAACCGTCCTTTCTTGGTAAGGACCGGAAAAACGTAATACGGGTTATGTGATACGGTAATTGACGATAAGATATACGATTGATTAATTAGTTCCCAAAGCCCTTAATCGCGGCTGGTTTAAGAGCCCCCAGCCACCCCTTAATTGTCGCCGACACGGTGGCGGGGCCGAAGCCCTAATTGGTTAGCTCCTTTAAGCTGGCGCCACCTAGAGGAACGGTGGCCCAAGCTGGATTTAAACCAGCTATTTCTTAAAATTAACCGAAATAAGGTGTTTAAGCCTGTCGTAATTGAAAAAGACACCCAGGCTCGTAACTACTAAGCTATTAAGTATTAAAAAACTTTATATTTAACTTATTTAATTTTAATTTTAAAAAATTAATTTAAATATTAATAAAAAACATTTATTTTTAGTTATTTTTAATAATTAATTAAATTATATATAGTTAATCTTAGTTAATAGCTTAAATAATTAATATAGTTTTAATTAAAATATTAACTAATTAATTATTAACCCTGTTTATATCTTATAAATTATAATTATTTAAATTTAATTAACGGTTTATACGATTAAGCTAGATATACGATTAAGTTAAATATTTTTCAGCATTTTGCCATAATAAAGTCCAATTAATTAATTATAATATATTAAATTTATTTAAATTAATTAAATTTTTTTTCGCTAGATATATTTATAGCTTTATTATAAATACGCGCATTATATCCGGGCTTATTATAAACGTTATATTTCCGTTTTTTTATCGTAACTTTTTTATAACGATTATTTTCGGTTATTATTAATTATAATTATTTATTATTATTATTTTTTCGTAATTATAAAAGTTTATAATTTTTTTTTTAGTAAATTTTTTTTTTCTTAAAAACGCTTATTTTTGGTTTTCCGGTATTTATTAAAAATATAATTCGTTTTACGTAATAAATCGTATTTTTCTTGAAAAAAAACGTTTTTATATAATAATATCAAGTTACTTTTTATTAAAAAATTAACCGATTTAATTATTTTTATCGGTAAATTACTTTAATAATTTTTAATCTACTTTTATAAATAACGTTTTTATTAAATCGTTTCGATAATATTTTTAAAAAATTTTATAAATAAAAAAATAACGGAATTAATAAAGATAAATAAAAAAACGGTTGATATAAATATAATTAAAATTTTTAATTCGGAAAAAACGTGATTAAAATCGAATAAAATAAAATTAATTACGGCAAATCCGGATGTAATATTATCGGTTATTATAATAATTTTAAATACGTTTTGGAAACCGGCGATAAAATTTTCCTTAATAATATAAATAACGTAACGTTATATAAAATTTTCGATATATAATAAATAAACGCGTTTTAATAAGGAAAAATAGGATATATTAAAAAGTTAAAAAAATAAAAAAAATTAACTGGTATATAAAATATAATAATATTATAATTAACGTAATATTTTTCGAATTTTATCAAATAATAACTTTCGTAATTATTAAAATTAAAAAAATATTTCGATTTTTTCGTATACGCTTAAATATAATAATTAAAATATTAAATTTATTTTAAACCTAATTTATTTATCGTTTAATTATTATTATTTATAATAATTTTTTAATTAAGTAAAAATAGGCTATCGGCAAATTAACGAAAAAAATGATTTTTCCCGGTAAAAATAATAAATAAAAATAAGGCTTAATTTTAAAAATTAATAACTTATATTATTATAAATTATTCCCGATTTTTTTATTAAGTTTATTTAAAATTTTTACGTTTTTCGATATTAATAATTATTATATCCGTTATTCTAAAAAACCTTATTAAAAATCTAGTTTTATCGAAATTATAAATATTTTTTTTATAATACCGTATTTTACGATAATAACCCGAATAAATTTAAATTATTTACGAAATATTTTTAGATTTTCGTATAATATTTTTTAATAATCGATTTTTCGAAATAAACGCGTTTTAAATTTTTTTTACTATTTAATAAAATATAACGTTTAATTAATTCCGATACGTTTTATAACGTATTAAGTTAATAATAAATTCGTTATATTTTTAATATATTAAAACCGGATAAAAAACGTTTATATATTTAAATTGAAAATTCGGTTACTAATTAATCTTTTTTCGGTTAATATTAATTTTTATTTAAAAAAAATAATATGGGTTCGGATACGTTTATTATTATATTATATTTATAAAGTAAAATAAAAAACGTTATAAATAAAACTAAACTTTTTCTAATTAAATTTCGGGTTTTATTTTTTAATTTAAACGGCTAAATTTATTTTTACTTTTTTTATAAAACGTTTTATAATATTAATATTAAAAAATATACGATTAAAAATAAAAAGTTAAAATAATTAAAAAAAATCTAATTTAATTATATATCCAGTTTAATTATATAAAACGTTATAATAATTATTTTATTTTATTAATTTAAAAATCGTTATATATATATAAAATAATTATTTTAATATTAATTTTCCTAATTAATATTAATTTTATTTTATTTATATAACGTATTAAATAAACGAACTGCCCGGACAAGCGAGTTGCGCGGTTTTTGGCACCTTGTAACAATTAATCCAAATAACTTAACAATAATATATCGTATTAATTCAAATTAATCGGATTTTTTTTCGCTAAACGTCTTTATAGCTTTTTTATAAGTACGCGTATTATATCCGGGCTTACCGCAAACGCTACATTTCCGTTTTTTCGTCTTAACCTTTTTACGATAATTACCTTTAACTATTATTAACTGCATTTTTCCACCACCTTTTTCCTTTTCGGCCAAAAAAACTTATTTTTTTTATATAATAAATATCCCTTTTTTTTAAAAACGTTTATTTTTAATTTTCCGACATTTACTTAAAATATAATTAATTTCGCGTAATTAGGCGGTTTTTTATTTAAGGAGAATAACTTTATATTAAAATATTAGCTAATTTTTAGTTAAAAAATTAACCGATTTAATAATTTTTATCGGCGAGCTACCTTAGTAATTTTTAATTTTTTTTTACAAATAACGTCCTTATTTTCTGGTTTTTTTAATATTCCTAAGGGTTTTCGTAAGCGGGAAAATAGAACCGGCAAAGGTTAACGGGGAAACGGTTGGCGTAAGTATAATTAAAAAAATTTCGAATTCGGAAAAAACGGTATTAAAATCGAATAAAACGAAACCAACTACGGCGAATCCGGATTTAATATTATCGGACGTTATAGCAGTTTTAAACGTATCGTAAAAACCGGCAAGGAAATCTTTTTTGGCGATATAAATATAATAACGTCATATTAAATTCTCGATATATAACGAATAAATGCGTTTTAAAAAAGAAAAACAAAATACGTTAAAAAGTTAAAATTTATACGATAAATACGCGAATATATAAAATATAATAATATTATAATTAATACAATATTTTTCGAATTTTATCGAATAATAATTTTCGTAGCTGTCGAAAATAAAAAAACGTTTCGATTTTTTCGTACGCATTCGGGTATATTAATCGAAATATTAAACTTATTTTAAACCTAGTTTGTTTATTATTTAATTATTATTATTTAATATAATTCTTTAATCGGTTGTTAATAATAAATTATTACGGAATTAAAATTTAAAGTAATTTTTCCCGGTTATAATAATAAATAACGGTATAGCCTAACTTTAAGAATTAATAATTTAAATAATTATAATTTATTTTTTATTTTTTTATTAAATTTATTTAAGTTTTTTACGTTTTTTGGCATTGGTAATTACTATACCTGTTACCATGAAAAACTTTATCAAAAGTCCAATCTCGTCGAAATTATAAATATCCTTTTCCGTAATGCCGTATTTTGCGATAATAACCCGAATAAACTCGAATTATTTACGAAATATTTCTGGATTTTCGCATAATACCCGTTAATAATTAATTTTCCGATTTAAACGTATTTAAAGTTTTTATTGCCGTTTAATAAAGTTCGACGCCCATTTAATTCCGATACATTCCGCGATATATTAGGTTAATAATAAATTAGCTATATTTTTAACGTATTAAAACCGGATAGGAAACGTTTGTATATTTAGGTTAAAGATTTAGTCGATAATAGATTTCTTTTCGGTCGGCGTTAATTTTCGCAAATTAGGTACAGTATCGGATTAGGCAAATTTGCCATTATATCGGGATCTTAAAATAAAAAATACAACCGTATATATAAAACCAAATTTTATATAAAAAAGTTTAAGGTCTTTTCTTTTAACTTAAATAACTAAGTTTATTTTAACTTCTTTTATAAGCCGTTCCATAAAAATAATGTTAAGAAATAAATAATTAAAGTTAGATAGTAAAAAAGTTAAAAAAACCGCGCAACTCGCTTATCCGCGCAGGTTGCTTATCTGATACGTTATATATATATATATTTATATTCGTTTTCGTTCTTTATTATTTCGAATTTATTATTTTATTTATTTAAAAAAAACATATTAAATATATATATATAAATATATTATATCTTTATATATATAAATAATATAATATAACGTTTTATATAATTAAGCTTTTTCCTAGAGAAGACGTAACCGTGGAACAAAATTGAATAAATAGATAGATTGTGGTATCGGTTGTTAAGCTTTACCAAGCCTTAATTTTCTTACAGATTGCCCTGTTATGTAAGCCCCTATCGACGACTATTCTTGACCGAATTCTGGACGGTTTTCGTAATCCGGAATAGCCGGATAAATTATCGTTCGTAATTTTTTTCGTATCGAACTAAAAGTTAAACTTCGAAGTTTTTAAGTTTTTTGTTATTTATATCCAGTTTTTCCAGTAGTTTTTTATACGGTTGATATTTTTTATTATAAAGTCGTTTAACTTTTAATTATTTTTATTTATATAAATTAAATTATATCCGAAAATTAAAAGTAAAATTCGATTTATTTAGGAAAAATTAATTAAATTAATAAAGGTATTAATATTTTTAATTCGTTTTAAAGTTTTATTAAGTTTAAAGATTTTAAGAAAAACGTTTTTTATAAAGATTTTACAGTTACGGAATACCGGTATTTTGTAATAAGAATTGCCCGGTATGTTTTAGCTGTTTTAATTAATGGGAATTTAAAAAGGTATCGTAAAATCGATCGAAGTTAAAAATAACTAGTTTAAAGTTCCTAACTTTTTTTTTTAGCTAATATCTGATATTTTTAATCGTAAGATTAATAAAGGGTTATAAAGTAACTATTTTATACGGATTTAAGATTTACCGTAAAAAGTTTAATATTTCTTAAGTTATTATTTATATTTTAAAAGATTCCCTTTGCCGAATTAGTTAAAAGGCATAAGGTTTATCAGGGTTAAAGTTTGTCGGTATTACGCAATAATCAATTTCGGGATAAAGTTTTTCGTAACCGAGGTATATAATTTATTATTACCGTAAAAATTATTAATAATTATTGTATTCGAAAATGTTAGGTAAAATATTTATCGTATTAATTATTAGTATAATTATTTCGTATCTTTGGTTTAGCCTGGATAATACGGCTTAAACCTAACGACCTTGTATATAATTAAGCTAGATATATAATTAAATTAAATATTTTTTTAATTATTTTAATTTCTTATTTTTAATTATATATTTTTTAATATTAATAATATAAAACATTTTATAAAAAAAACGAAAATCAATTTAATCGTTTAAATTAAATAATAAAACTAGAAATTTAATTATAAAAAATTTAATTTTATTTATAATATCCTTTATTTTATTTTATAAATATAATATAACGGTAAACGTATTTAAACCGATATTATTTTTTTTAAATAAAAATTAATACCGATTAAAAAATATCGATTATTAATTAAATTTTTAATTTAAATATACGAACGTTTTTTATCTAGTTTTAATATATTGAAAATATAACGAATTTATTATTAACCTAACGTATCGTAAAACGCGTCGGAATTAATTAAATATTATATTTTATTAAACGGTAAAAAAAACTTAAAACGTATTTATTTTAAAAAATTAATTATTAAAAAATATTATACGAAAATTTAAAAATATTTTGTAAATAATTTAAACTTATTCGGGTTATTATTATAAAATATAATATTATAAAAAAAATATTTACAATTTCAATAAAATTAAATTTTTAATAAAACTTTTTATAATAATAAGTATAATAATTACTAATATCGAAAAACATAAAAAATTTAAATAAATTTAATAAAAAAATTGGGAATAATTTATAATAATATAAATTATTAACTTTTAAAATTAAACTTTACTTTTATTTATTATCTTTACCGGAAAAAATTATTTTTTTCGCTAATTCGCTTATAACTTATTTTTACTTAATTAAAAAATTATTATAAACGATAACAATTACACGATAAATAAATTAAATTTAAAATAAATTTAATACTTTAATTATTATATTTAAACATATACGAAAAAATCGAAACTTTTTTTTATTTTTAACGGTTACGAAAATTATTATTCGATAAAATTCGAAAAATATTACGTTAATTATAATATTATTATACTTTATATATTAACTAATTTTTCTTATTTATTCCAACCTTTTAACGTATTTTATTTGTCCTTATTAAAACGTATTTATTTATTATATATCGAAAATTTTATATAATATTATGTTATTTATATTACTAAGAAAAATTTCATCGCCGGTTTCCAAAACGTATTTAAAATTATTATAATAATCGATAATATTAAATCCGGATTTGTTATAATTAACCTTATTTTATTCGATTTTAATTATATTTTTTCCGAATTAAAAATCTTAATTATATTTATATTAATTATTTTTTCATTTACTTTTACCAATTCCGTTATTTCTTTATTTACAAAAACTTTTAAAAATATTACCGAAATAATTCGATAAAAATATTATTTATAAAGGTAAATTAAAAATTATTAAGGTAATTCGCCAATAAAAATAATTAAATTAATTAATCTTTTAAAAAAAATAACTTAATATTATTATACGAAAACGTTTTTTAAAAAAAAATACGGCTTATTACGTAAAACGAATTATATCTTTAATAAATACCGGAAAACTAAAAATAAACGTTTTTAAAAAAAAAATATTTACTAAAAAGAAAATATAAACTTTTATAACTATAAAAAAAATAGTAAATAATCGTAATTAACAATAACCGAAAGTAATTATTATAAAAAAGTTATAATAAAAAAACGGAAATATAACGTTTACGGTAAACCCGGATATAATATACGTATTTATAATAAAGCTGTAAATATATTTAACGAAAAAAAATCTGATTAATTTAAATAAATTAAATATATTATAGTTAATTAATTAAATTTTATTATCGTAAAATGCTAAAAAATGTCCAGCTTAATCGTATATCCAGCTTAATCATATAAGACGTTATATATTTTTAACGTACTTTATTTATATTTTATTAAAAAAAATATAATTTTTTAATTATTTTTAATAATTAATTAAACTATATATAGTTAATGTTAATTAGTAATTTAAATAATTAATATAATTTTAATTACCTTAATAACTAATTATAAACTATACGTTTTAGTTTATAATCTAACTATTAGTAATTAATTATTAACCCTGTCAGCTAGGAAAAAAGGCTAAGAACTCTAGACCAGCTACTTTTTTTAAGCTCGATCGATTTTACGATTACGAAAAAGTTAGGTTTTAATAAAATCTAATAACTTATGTAATATATTTATTAATTTATTTAGTTAAGATATAAGATTACGTCTTTTTATAAAGAGGTCTTAATATATATATACTTTATTTTTAATATATATTAATTTTTTTAATTATAATAATATACTATATATAAGGTCGTAAGATTTAAGCTATATTATCTAGGTTAAATTAAAAATACGAAATAATTATACTAATAATTAATAAGATAAATATTTTACCTAATATTTCTAAATACGGCAATTATTAATAATTTTCATAATAACGATAAATTATATCTTAATTACGAAAAACCTTATTCCGAAGCCGATTATTACGTAATGCCGACAAGCTTTAACCCTGATAAACCTTATACTTTTTAATTTTACGGTTTAGCAGGGGGAATCTTAAATAATAATTTAGGAAATGTTAAGTTTTTCGCGGTAAACCTTAAATCCGTATAAGATAACTTTGCAACCTTTCGTTAGTTCTTTAACTTTTTTAACCTCGATTAATTTTAGGGCTTTTTAAACTTTTATTAATTAAAATAATTAAAATATACCGGCTAAGTCCGAATATAAAATCCCAATACTTCGTATTTCCGGAATTTTAACGGAAACGGTTTCAATTAAGTTATCCGATTTAAATAAAATAATCGGCCGAATAAAATATATCGATATTTTTATCGATATTAATAACCTTTCCGAAAAAAATCGGGTTTTACTTTCAATTTTCGGATACGATTTAATTTAAAACGGTAAAAATAATAAATTTTTACGTAAATTTATATTAAGAAATATGCGGCTTATTAAAAAATTGCTGGTAAAATTAAAATATAATAATAACGGGCTTATAAACGTCGAAATTTAACTTTTAAATCGATATAAGCTGGAAAATTATAAGTAATCATTTATCCGGTTATTCCGTATTGTAAAAACTGTCCAGAATTTTATTAAAAATAGTTATCGATATAGGTATAACTGGACAGTCTGTAAAACGGTTAAGGTTTAATAAAACTTAATAACCGATAATATAATTTATCTATTTGTTTAATTTAGTTCTACGATTACGTCTTTTTTAAAGAGATTAATATATTATATAAGTAAGTAAGTTATATAAATAAAGAAGTTAATTTTTTAATTTTTTAAACGTTAATGATATAAACCGTTTTATAAAAGAAGCTATAATAAATTTAGTTTTAAAAAGTTATAATTTATAATATAACGTTTTTAAATTTACTTTAAAGGCTTAATATTACTGTTAATACGCCCGAACCGATAATACTTTTAAATCGCCAAAATTAACGCTAACCGAAAAAGAAAAAGACTATCGACCATATTACTATTTTAAATATATAAACGTTTTTTATCAGGCTTTACTATATTAAAAATATAACGAATTTATTATTTATTTAACGTATTATATTACGTAGTAAGATTAAATCGGTATTTAACTTTATTAAAAGGGAAATTTTATTTAAATCGCGTTTAAATCGAAAAATAAATTAATACAGAGTTCTATACAAAAATTTAAAAGTATTTCCTAAATAATTTAAGTTTATTCGGGCTATAATTACGAAATATAGTATTACGGAAAATAATACTTATTATTTTAGCGAAATTAAGGTTTTCATAATTTTTTAATAATAATTATAATAATTATAAATAGTAAAAACTTGAATTTTAAATAAATTTAATAAAACATCGGATATAATTTATAATAATATAAATTATTAATATTTAAAACTAACCTTTATTTTTATATATTATTTTTATTTAGAAATTTTTTAAGATTAATTTACGAATAATTAACTTTTATTAGATTAAAAAATTGCTAATTATAATACAGGCTAAACGATAAATAAATTAACTTTAAAATAAATCCGGTGTTTTAATAAATAAATTAAAATATATATTAAGAATTTAAAACTTTTTATTTTTAACCGTTATAAAAACTATTATTTAATTTAATTCGAAAATTATTATAAAATTAATAATAATATTATATTTTATGCAAAGTAAAGTGCCATTAAAGTATCTAGTTAACTATATACAGGAAATTAATCCATTTACTAAGTACGTACATAAAGGATTGTACAAACGCGACCGGGGAGCACCCCTTAAAAACCATCCCTTCTTAGCCAAGGACCGGAAAAACGCAATGCGGGTCATGTGACACGGTAACTAACGATAAGGTACACGATTAATTGGTTGGTTCCCGAAGCCCCCAACCCTCCAATTGTCGCCGACACGGTGACGGGGCCGAAGCCCCAATTGGTCTAGCTCCTCTAGGCTGGCGCCACCTAAAAAAACGGGGGCCCAAGCTGGATTTAAACCAGCCGTCTCTTGTGATCAATCACAACAGGGTGCTGTCAGCTAGCAGGGGGTGCTAAACGCACCCCATATACGGAAAGGGTCCTTCTGATCGGAAGATATATGTTCCGTTGCTAGGCTATACAAAAGCTGTACGTGTACGAGAAACATACGCAAGTTAGCCTAATATAATAACATAACTAATATCCCTTATATTTAATAATTAAAAGTTTTATTCGTTTAATTCGCGTTATTATTAATTAATTAATTAATTATTAAGACGATATAAGCTATATATTAATAATAATTATTTATATATCTTATTAATTATAATAATAACAATATTATTAATATTTTCCGTTATTTATAACAGACTTAAGGATTAAAACCGTTTTAAGGGCGAGTTCTATATTAAAGCGTACGTTTTTAATATATAGGATTATATCGATCTTAATTAATTACTTCCGTACCTTATTAAATTAACAGAACCCGATATAATTTTATATCCGAAAAAACGAATTCGTTATACGATACGAAATAATACTCTAAGCGGTTTTTCAATTATATTTATATTTTCTAAAAAAACTTTCGAAAAAATCGATTATATTAATTATTTAACGAATACCTTTAAAATAACGACCGAAAATAGATACGTTTATAATTAGGATTTTACGACATATATTTATAAAAATTATAAATATAAAATTTTTCGAAAAAATAATAACAACCTTATAAAATAAGTTTTAAAGTTAATATCTTTAACGATTAAAGAAATAAGTTTTTCCTTAAGAAAAAACTTATAGAAATAATACGCTAAGCTAGTTAAGTCCGGTAAGGTATATAATAATAAACTTCTGATTAATACTTAATAGAAATATTACGAAAAGTTAAAATAGGTTTTAAAGTCGGTAAAAAAGTTAAACGAATAAATTATAAAATAGTAAAAAATTATGATTTAGAAATAACCATATAAGGTTCTAAAGATAAAGATAACGATTATATAAGCTAATAATCTATATATAATATTAAATCTTATTATAAGGATTTAAATAATTACGTTTTAAATAGTAAAAAAAGCTAAAATTAATAACGGTATAATTAGTTATTAAAAAATAACGGTTAACCTTTTAAATTACTGGATTATAATTTATTTATAACCTATATCGAAAAATATCAAAGTAACGTTTCCGACCTTTTACGGAATACCCGTAAACCCTTTTAATTAAAACGATCCTAAGTAAAAAGACATTAAGAATAACTTTTAACCGCGAAAAAAGATTTTAAGGCGTAAATTAAAATAAAAAAATCGTAGAGGTTTTTATATAAACCGAAGCGGTAATAAGCGAAAACGTTAAAAGTTAAATATATAAGGAACCTATTATAAAACGTATTTAAAAAATTTTTACAGGTTTTTTTTAAATATTATTATATATTCCTTAATAAAGTTTCGGCAAACTTTCGTTTTAACGATAGGATGATAATATACGTTTAAAGCCGGATATCCTTTAATTAATTTTTAAAGGAAAAAATTAACCGCTTATCGAAAGATATGAAAAAATAATTATTTAAGAAATAGATTAATTTTTAAAGGAAGTAAAACGGGTCCTAGCGTACTTTTTAATCTTCAGTTAACGTAATATAATAAACGTCGTACTTTACCTTTTAAAAAATTTATTTATTTTAAATTCAGAGTTTACGATATATATCTTTAACTTTATTAATAAGTTTTTAAACTTTAAATAAATTATATAGGGTAACGGGATATACGTAAGTAATACCTTTATTTCGATTAAAAAATACGAAAAGGTTAACGTAATATTTCGAAGCTTTAACGGTACGAAAACGTTACGTTTATATAACGTAACTTTTTGCGAAAGCTTTATATATAACCTGGTATTTTTCCGGCAATTCCGGAAAAAAGAGTATTAGTAAAATAATCGAAAAATTAACAATTTTATCCGAGATAAATATAATTAAGTAATTATTACGTTAATAAATAAATTTAAATAATTTATTATCGAAAATATTAACGTAATAATTATTTATATAGCTTTTATAATTTATAAATAAAACGTTAATTTATAAATAACGAAATTATTACGGATTAATAACGGTATTATATAATATTTAAAACTAAGTTATTTAAAGCCCGAAATAATTACTTAGTTATAATCTTATATAAAAGAAGTTCGTTTAAAAGGTTTTATAATAATTAAATACCAGGTATATAGTAAAACGAAAACTAAAAAATAAATATGTTATTAGCTTAGAAAAAAAGTTTTCCGATTAAGGTAAAAAATTATTATTAATTTTATAGATTTCGAAAAAGACGTAGAAAAATATAAATACGTTATATTCGTTACCGATGGCCCAATGGCTTAGTGGTCGCGAGCCTGGGTGTCTTTTTCAATTGCGACAGGTTTGGGCACCTTATTTCGGTTGGTTTTAAGAAATAACTAGTTTAAATCCAGCTTGGGTTACCGTTCCTTTAGGTTGCGCCAGTTTAAAGGAGCTAAACCATTGGAGCTTCGGCTCCGTTACCGTGTCGGCGATAATTAAGGGATAGCTGGTAAAACCAGTTACGATTAGGGGCGTTAGGAACTAATTAATCAATCGGGTATATCTTATCGTCAGTTACCGTATATTACATAACCCGTATTACGTTTTTCCGGCCCTTGGCCAAAAAGGGACGGTTTTTAAGGGGGTGCTCCCCGGTCGCGTTTGTGAAACCAGTTTGTGCATGTACTTAGTAAATGGATCAGCTCCCTGTATGTATATATAGCTAGATACCTCAATAGCACTTTACCTTGTATATTCGTTACCGATAGGTACTTAAGTTTTATTTAGAATATTTATTTCAAAAACCGAAAGCAAAATATATTAATTATAACGTTCGAATATTTTTTTAAAATTTTTAAGAAACCAGGATAAGGTTTTCCTATAAGTAATCGAATACGATAACAAGGTTTTGAAAAATTATTAATTTCGAAATATATTGTATTTTCCTTTTTTTAATATTAAACTTAAGCTTTTAATATTATATATCCAGGCTTAAAATAGGGGTGCAAAACGTTTAAAGGATATAATTAAAAAAAGGCGATTACGATACGAAATAGCGTTAAATTACCCTCGTTTCTAATTATATATATCTTTAAAGCAGTAATATATTTATATAACCGTACCGTTAAATATGTACTCTTTTAGCAAAGCCTATATAAAGTTTATTACATTTCCTTAATATATAAAAACCGCGTTATAATATTTAATCGGAAATTATAATAAACTTACTTATAAATATATAGCTATATAACTTATTCTATAACAATTATAATTATATAAAAAACATAGATTTGAAAAGCTAAATTTTAAAGTATAAATTAGCTTTTTAATTAATTACCGGTTTATAAATATCTGTAAAATTTAAAATCCGTTAATTAATAAAATTATCGCTATTTAAAACGTATAATTTAACGAAAAGGTTACTTTTTTAAGTAATATTAAAAACCTAAAAAATAACCTTTTATACGTTATAGGAAAAAAGTTATAAAATTTACTTTAACAAGTAAAAATACTTGATTAAAATAATAATTATTTAATTTATATATATATAAATTGAAAATTTAAGCGGAATAATTCTAGAAAAGTATTAACGTAAAAAACATATAAAATAAGGAAAAATAAACCTATTCGTAAGAGATTAATTACTCTTATACTACCGTTATATTCGAATTATTTCCGTCCTTTAAACCATTATTATTACTTATATTTACCTTAATAATTATTACGATTATTACGTTAACGGACAGAATAAAAGTAGCCTTAAGCTTTTTTTATATTATTTAACTTAAAGTAACGGTAAAAAACGGAAGTACTTTACGAGTAATAAACGTAAGCCCTTATATAATTTATACTAAAAAGGTATTATTCGAAACGAATATAAGGTATAAAAAGCCGTATTTAATATAAAACGTTTAACCTTTTATATATATATATACGATAACCGGCCGGTAAGTTGCGGAAATTTAAGAAAATTAATTACCCGAAATACGCGTTACCTTAATCGGAAATATAATAATACCTTAATATATAAAAAAGCATTTAAGTTATAAAACCGGATATATAAATGTCATTTTCCGTTACCGTCGTAAGGCTATAAAAAATTAAGTATATACCCGTTAAAAAATATTTTATAAAACCGAAAAGGTTTATTTATAAAGTTATAAAAAAATACGATTTTAAAAAGCAGGTAATTAGTTTTTTACTAAAAGGAAATAAATTCTAAGATGTATATAAATATACGTTTATAAATTTAATAAATATAACTAGCTTTAAAAATACAAGGCCCGTCTTATTATACGAGACGATTAATAACTTAAAAACGCTTATAGCAATATATACGTATCCACTTTAGCTAAAAGGTTTTTAAAAACCTTAATCGCTATTATAGTTAAATTCGACCTAGAGCTAAAGTAATATAACGCTGTTAACGCCTTTGTTAATACCCAGCTACCTTATAAAATGCATATAAAAATACCCCCAGAATACCTGCAATATAGCAAAACTTTCCTAATTAGAAAGGTACTATATAAACTAAGGGAATCACCTTTACTTTAGTAAAGGAATTTATTAAAACACTTAAAAATCTAGGATTTAACCCTGTTTCTTATAAACCTTGTTATTTTACTTGTTAAGGGGTATTTTTTTTTATAAACGATATTATAATAGTATATCGTAAGGAAAATTAAAACTTCGTTAATTAGTTAATTTAGTAAATTCGGGAACGGTATACCCTTATAGGGGGTAAAGATTTACAGTAATTCCTAGGTATCGAAATAATTAAAGATAAACCTAATAGGAAAATCTAATTATCTTAATCCGATTTTATAAATAAACTGGTTAACTTAGTTCTTAAAAAAACTAAATAATTTCCAAAAGATGCTTATAACTAAGGTTAAGCTATTACCGAATTTTAATCTGGCCTATTTAAGCTTTGTTAACAGATATTAAAAAAAAGATCGGTTTTATCCTTTACGTAACAATTAATACGTAACCCGATATATTCTTTACCGTATCCCGATTTACCCGTTTTAACCTGAACCTTAGCGACGTATATCATAAAGCTGCTAATTAAGTTATACTATATCTAATTAGGATTAAAACGTTAACGTTACAGTTCGAAAACGAAGATTTATTAAGTACTTAAAATAACGCCTTTTTTGCGGATAATACGATTAATCGAAAAAGCTTTTAAACTTACGTTATAAAATTATTTAAAGAAGTAATAAAATAACGGGCGAACAAGTAAAATATAGTAATTACTTCTATAACAAAAGCGGAATTATTATCCCTTACGTAAGCTGCAAAAAAAACCTTATTTAGCTTTTAACTAATTAAAAAATTAAGAATTACCTTAAATACTAGACCGTTAAATATATAATATAATAATTAACAAATTATATAGTTTATTAACGCCGACGTTACCTTATTATAAACGAAATTACGGTACGTAAATATACATAATTATTAACTATAAAAAGCCGTAAAAAGGGATTTAATTAAAATAGATTATATATTTACGGGCGATATATTTATTAATAAACTAACTAAAGCCCTATTACGCGAATCTTTTAAACGTTTTAAAAAGTAATTAAAACTGGTAAATATTACGCAAGTTTTCGAACGGTAAAGAAATACCTTTTAAGTAATTTTAAAAAAGGAATTAGCTAATTAAGGGGATTTAATCGCCGGAGGAAAAATCGAATAGAAAGCTGTAACTTTAAAAAGTAATAATATATAACGATTAACGCCATAAATACTTTAAGGCGTTAAGGGGGTATGTTAGCTAGTAGGGGGTGTTAAACGTACTTTATATACGGAAAGGGTTCTTTTAATCGGAACATATATATTCCGTTACTAAGTTATATAAAAGCTATATACGTACGAGAAATATACGCAAGTTAGCCTAATATAATAACATAACTGATGTCCTTTATATCTAACAGGTGCCTAAGCCTGTCGCGATTAAAAAAGACACCCAGGCTCGCGACTACTAAGCTATTAGGCTAATATTATATTTTATATACTTATTTATTTTTCGGTGTTAAAACGTATTTAGTTATTCTATATCGAAAATTTTATTACCGGTTTTTATAACGCGTTTAAAGTTATTATAACGACCGATAATATTAAATTCGAATTTATAAAAACGGGATTAATTTAATTTAATTTTAATCGTATTTTTTTCCAATTAAAAATTCTAGTTATATATTTACTAACCGTTATTTTTTTATTTATAAAAATTTTAAAAAATATTATTTAAATAATTTAATAAGGACGTTATTTATAAAGAAAAAAACTAAAAATTACCAGGGTAGCTTGCTGATAAAAAAGTTTAAATCCGTTTTTTTTAATAAAAATTAGTTTAATATTTTTGTACGATATCTTTTTTTTTCGGGAAAAAAAATATCATTTGCGTAAAACTAATTACGCTTTTAATAAATACTGGATAATTAAAAATATTTATTATAAAGGAGATAGAGGTTATTATAATTAAAGAAAATAGTAATAATAAGTAATCGTAATTAATAAAGGCTAAAGGTGATAATTATAAAAAGGTTTAAACGAAAAAAAGAAAATATAATATTTACGGTAAGCTTGTATATAATACACGTATTTATAAAAAGGTTATAAAGATATTTAGCGACGAGAAATTCAATTGTTTTAAATTAATTTATTACGTTATAATAAATTTATTTTAGTTCGTTATTACGAAGTGCTAAAAACGGCTTTTTTATTTATATAATTCCCTTGTTTATATAATACGTTATAATCTTAATGATTTTTAAAAAAATTAATTTCCGTTTAACTTTCACCGTTTTAAAATTGTCCATATTATTTAAAAAAATATAATTATTATATTATTAAGATTAAGATTTTAATAAGTTTATAATATATTTTTTAATTAATATTTGCTAAATAAGACGGTTAGTTATAAGCTTAAAATATTTATAATTTTTAAAAATATTACTTATATCTTTTAAGTTATATATTATTAAAAATAGTTTTTTATATTTTTAAAATTATATTTACTTAAATTTAACTAGTTCTCTATTTTTAAATCCTTATTAAAAATCTTTTATAAATATTTTAATAAATTTAGTTTTATAACGGAAATTTTTTTAATTTACCCGCTTATTTATAAACTGAAGAAATTAGTATTTTTTTAAAACTGTATTTATACCTTATAAGTTATTATATGTTTTTTGTTTTTCTTTTTATTATGCTATAATTATAATTAAAAGGCGGTTATAATTTATAGAAACCGAAAAGAATTTATTAAAAAAACACCTGGATAACGGAAAGAAATAAAAGATAAGAAAGATATTAGTAGAGAAATTTAAATTTAAATTAAAAGTTCTATATATATTAAATAATTTTTAAATTAACGAATATAAATTTTTATTATCTTTATTTTTTACGTTTTACATTTATTTTCATAATAGTTATAATATTATAAATAAGGTTAGAAATATTATAATATTATAATATAATTAATTTATATAATATTTTGCATTATATAAAAAAATAAGCAAAAATTCATAGTTTTTCGTTATTTTTAATTATTAATTTTATTGCATAGTATAATTTTAACTATATTATCAATTAATTTTAACCTCTACGTTTTAATTTCTAATTTAAATATTAATTATTAATTACTAACTTTAACTAAAAATAAGATTTAACTATAATAAATTTTAATATTTATTAGTATAAATTATTCTTTATTTTTTAATTAGGTTTATTTATATTTCTTATAATTTTTAATATTAGTAATAATTATAGTTATTAATAAAAAATTAATTTATAAAAATTATAAATATTATTTTATATAATATTATATTTTATAATTATAATTTATTATCCTTAAAGAAAACGTAATTATAGAATTAAATTAAATAAATTAATACATTATACTATCGGTTACTAAGCTTTATTAAACTTTAACCTTTTTACTAACGTTTTACTTTAAGATAACTTTAAACTATCCAGTTATGCTTTTATCCTTAACCGTTCTTTAACTTATATCGATTTAAAAGTTAAATTTCGACGCTTTTAAATCCGTTATTATTATTATTTAATTTTATTTATAATTTTTTAAAACCGGCTATTTTTTAAAATAAGTTTACGTAAAAATCGATTATTTCCGCCATTTTAAATTAAATCGTATCGGAAAATTAAAAATAAAACCCAATTTTTTTCGGAAAAGTTATTAATATTAATAAAAATGTTAAGATATTTTATTCGGCCGCTTATTTTATTTAAATTAAGTAATATAATCTAAACCGTTTTCGTCTCAATATCGGAAATACGAAATATTAAGATTTTATATTTAAACTTAGCCGGTATATTTTAATTATTTTAATTAATAAAAATTTAAAAAGTTTTAAAATTAATTTAAATTAAAAAAGGTAATTGGTTTAAAGTTTTTAACCCTTTTTCCTAGCTGATATTTAACATCTTTAATTATAAGATTAGCGAAAGGTTATAAAGTAACTATTTAATACGGACTTAAGGTTTACCGTAAAAAGCTTAATATCTTTTAAGTTATTATTTAAGATTCCCTTTATTAAACCGTAAAAGGTATAAGGTATATTAAGGTCGAAATTTATCGGCATTACGTAATTAGTTTTAGGATAAGGTTCTTCGTAACCGAAATAAAATCTATCGTTACCGTAAAAAATATTAATAATTATTATATTCGAAAATATTAAATAAAATATTTATTATATTAATTATTAATATAATTATTTCGTATTTTTAGTTTAGTTTAATTAATACAGCTTAAACCTAACAACTTTATATAATTATAATTTAAATAAGATTAAATTATTTATAAAATATTTTTCATTTAAATATATATTAAGTTTAAATTTTTTTCTAATACAGTTTAATATTTAATTCATATCTATACGTATCGTAATATTATATAGTTAAATAACAAAGCGTTTTAGTATTTAAATTAAAAATTGGGTTAATAATTAATTTTTTTTCGATTAACGTTAATTTTCGCAAATTAACGGTAATATCGGTTCGGGTACGTTTATTATAATATCGGGTTATTAAAGTAATTCTAATAATATCGTATATGAAAATATGTTTTATAATTAATTCTTTAAAAAGGTTTAAGTTTATGTTAAATATTTTTATAGAATGTTTAAAAATATTAATATTAAGAAATATATAAATTAAATTAAATATTTAAAAAGTTAAAAAATTTAACAGGTTCGTTTAATTGAGCCGTTTGCTTATATAATATATTATGAATTTTTTAATATAAAAATTAATAACGTATACGATTAATTAATTAGTTTTTAAAGCTTTTAATTGCGGTTAGTTTTAAAGCCCCTAGCTATTTAATTGCGGTTAGTTTTAAAGCCCCTAGCTATTTAATTGCCGCCGACACAGTAGCGGAGCCGAAGCTCTAAGGTTGGTCAGCTTTTTAAACTAGCGCTACTTAGAAAACGGCCTTTTAAGCTGGATTCGAATAGCTATCTTTTGCGATTAATCGTAATAAGGTGCCTAAGCCTATCGCATTTAAAAAGCCACCCAGGCTCGTAACTACTAAGCTATTAGGATATATATATACTTTATTAATAAAAAGGAAATATAAAATTAAAATGAGAATAAATTATAACTTTATATTATTTTCTTTATATTATAATTATTTTTTCGTTATAAATATAATTAAAATTATATATATTATAAAAAATTTTATTAATAATTTTTAAAACTTTATTTATTAAACTATTATATAGTTTTTTATAATATAAAACTTTAATAACTGTTAATTTTATAGTTTTATTAATTTTATATAACCTCTTATTAAAGAGCTTTAATTAATACATTAACCTGTTACAGCTATTTCTGAACGGAAAGCCCTAGCTACGGCAGGCGCAGCGACAACCTCAAAAATAGGGCATGATCTTGATGATGTAAGCTCTTAAAATCTCGAATTTGTTTAAAGCAATAATGAGCCCCACCTACGTCGGAGCTTCTGCTTGACAGCGATTGGAAACCAGCACCTTCAGAACTAACCGTTATTGATCCGTTCGACGCTCTAGCAAAGGGGAAAGCCGAAGCGAGGGACATTCACCAACAGGCGGGTTACGGGTAATGTCGACAAATGATCAGCATGCAGACAACGTAAGACATGAGGAGGGAGTCGCCAATCCGAAGGCCAGACTGACGTAGTCGTAAAGCACTCTGTGCTGGCTATGCTCCATGTGTCTGGTCCATCCCCTCATCAGAAGGGGTCCGGTACCTGCTCGGAGCCCGTATCAAACCCAAGAACCGAATCGATATTAGTGAAATCGTAGAAGATACCTTGCATCTGCATCGGACCATTAGTAGATATCAAAGAAGCTTGGGATGTTCATAACTGACGGCATCCCATTCTTCTTCAGCGGCGTCTGGGCCTAGCTGGTCCTCGTCGGTGGGGTACGCTTCGGCTGCTATGTCTCCGGCACTCCGTTCGAGAATCTCGACACAACGGCGGCCGGCCTCTAGTGCAGCATCTACAAGATGCCGTTCAGAGTCATCCTTTCGCACACTTTGCAATAGCGCATCAACCTTAGCACAAAGAGCTACAGCGATTATGTAGCCCTTGGCATTGGTATCTCCAGCTTCAACCCGTTGGAGACTCCAGAGCTTTGCATCTTGTAATACATTGATGAGATCCGGTCGAGCAGCGGGCAATCCAATAGCAATATCTTCCTGCAACTGGTTGTGGAGCTCAACGGCGACGAGAACGGTTGCTAGATGGATGGTATACCTGAAAAACCCACCACCAGTGATGGAAAGCCGGGTGTAATGGTCCGCGGAAATACTGCATTCACTTCGCGGTATAGGGAAACCGGGGGAAATCTGCACCGGAGCAGCCCGTGGGCGTGCGGCGTAATATATCCTAAGCGCCATTTCTACCCCAGTCTTCCTTGAGAAGGCGTACGCAGGCTCTGTGAGCGCTGCTGCGAAGAAGGGCACGTGGAGGGCTATGAAGTAACGGCTGAAGATTGTGTCTAGCATGCGTCGCTGGAAGAGAGATGGTGCCCTATCAGCCGAACCAAATCCCTGGAGCCTTTGTGACGCAGACTTATACGCTGCATTAAGCTGGGTCTAAGACCTGTTAGCCTCCGGTTTGGCCCCCGAGGTTCTAACATCACAAGCTCTTGAAATGCAGAGAGGGAAAGGGTGAGTAACGAAGGTTGGGAAGCAAAGAACCATGAAAAATAGGCGATACGCACTGCAAAGCCGTCAGTTGTACCCGAGAGACTTATTGGTAGGGGAACTGCGTTCCCAAGACAGGTTTTTCTATACGCACCATGAAGTCGAAGAGTCTCCCTATAACTGCCTTTAAATTGCACGTTGTTCAAGAATTTCGCGATGGTCAGACGAATGAGGAAGCTCTCCCGAAGTATCAACGCAACAGACATATCCGTAAATGCCTCGGGTGACTGGGACACCGCGCTGCCTTCAGCATCAACAAGGTGTTCATCGTCACTATTAGCCGCAGTACCGGTGTCACACTCGTCCAGTGGGATCATGGGGGGGCTACCGGAATCCATGCTTGACTGCAAATCAAGCTCAAGGATTGTGCTCCAGAGTCGCCTTCGCATTTCGGCTTTGAGCTGAGTCATGCCGGGCAGCTTGTCAGGATCCCTGTGTAAACCCTTAATAACATTTGAATCAGCAATTCGAAAGCAAAGTACGTCTTAGGGACCTAGAGGTAAGGCTTCATAAGCATGTGCCTAGAGGATTATGGTCATACTAGCACTGCTCACGAGTGGCGAGTTGATAAGGGAGAGTATGCCAGGAGACACCCACAATGTAAAAGGCAGTTCGTAATAGCGAGCCCATTTGTATCCAAATGAGGTCACCTCCAAGGCCTGTTGTCTGTCGAGCTAAGCAGAGCAAGGCCATGATTTGTAAGGAAACTAGGTTAAGCTTCGACTTGAACCTAGGCGCAATAAGCCAGGCTTGCGCCTCGTGCACCCATCGAACAGCAGACCTGCGCATGGAGAAATTGTCGTCGTATAGGGCGCTACCGATAGCCATCACCAGCTGTAGCTGAATGACAAATGCCGGCTCCGCTGAACCTGGGGAAGCCCAGTAGTCGTCGTACTCCCTCTTAAATGAAGGGACGTGTAGGATGCGGTAAACGGATTCCAGTGATCCTAGATATGCAGTGACGATGCTGTCGGCCACCTCTCTAGGAGGGATATCAGCCCCGAAGTCGAAGTTTAGTTCCGGTGTCCTATGCTTCTTTATAGCTCGCCCCAATGTCTTTATATGTTGTAGGAGTGGCATAATCTCATTGTTTCTTGACTGGAGCAGGTGCTCGAGTACTCCAAAGAACGGTCTACACTATTGCGGCTGGAGTTAGCAAACGAAACTCGTCCCGCAGTCCCGGCATTAGCGACCTACAAGCACGACTGCATTTGCCCAGTGACTCGGACCGAAGTATCGAGTTTTGTTCATGACGGCTTGTGACATTATATGCAGATCGGCACCGAGGTGGTACGTGCCATCTGCGGGATGGCTCTGAGCTTCCCCAGGTTTCCCCTGGAGCGGTTGAACGGTGCCATGCCCCGTGGCGCGGGCGCTCTCAAACCCCTCTAGCCGATTTTCCAGATGCCTTATCCGTTTTAGCAACGAGTCGGCATTGCATGTAGAATGGCGACTTTGGGGCGATGCAACGAAAGAGTTGGTGTGGTCAGAGCTCTGTCTTCTCCACGATAGCACAGACTCGCTAGTACCTATGCCGTCACCACCAAGAGGAGCGGCGGGCTCATCGGGTGTAAGCCCCGAAGCTGATAAACTTGCACTTGCGCTGGATTTGGGAAGGGAGCCGATCGGCTGAGACGGCCCAAAGTCCACCTCTCGCGAGGACGAGCCATGGTTCTCATAGACGCACTTCTTGTCTCGGGAGCGGAGACAGTTGTTGCAAGGTAGACAGCGATCACATTTTATCTTGCTTCTTCTGCAGGGAAAGCAAGCCTCCACAGGACGCCGGGTTAGCAATCACTCACTGATGAATCCGACCGGAGTCGTTCGGAAACACGGTGCCAAGAATAACACGCCGAAGGGACAGGGTTCAGAAGCTCCTGTCGACCCATAGTAGGGCTGAGAGCACGAAGTGATTTTTCTTGGGATTACGAGCTTTGCTTACCAGGGCCGGTCGACGCTTCCGTCGATCCATATTCGTAGCTACCTCTCCTGCCATGAGGAGAAGAAAGCCGGGATTTGTTGGGCTGATTAAGGAGAGTAGACGCTCTATCTGTACCCAGAATCTCGAGGTCTGATACACTAAGAGAGCGACCGGCAGCACAAATTATGCTTTCTATGCCCTCGTTTTAAAGCGTATTGAGCTTGCGAAGGAAGTGGACAATGGTTATTATGTCGCGTTTCTTCTTTTTTTCATTCTTTATTTTTTTTCCAAGGACCTGACTTCCTAATAGGAAAGTGACTCAATGGGCAGTATGCGGCCCAGTGACTCTGGATCTGATGGGTCCAATTGGTATATAGGTATTGGTCCGCTTCCTAGACTCCTGCAATGGTGTATGGCCGGTGCGAGACCTGTCACTGCCTGGAAACCCTGGCTCCTAGACTAACCTAATGCTATCGTTAGCCTTATCACTAACCTTATCTTCGACCTAGTTATCCGTCGACTTGCATCACCTCGCTAAAATCAGGCCTTATCTTTACGGAATGGCTGCGGCTGTAGCGCAGCTGCACCTTTATATATCCTGCTAACTTAATTAGAAAAAAGCTTATAAAAACATATTTTACGTAAAAATAAGACGTATAAAAAGTTGGAAATTTTAAGCTTAATTAATATATATTTAAATAACGATTTTAACAAAGCTTTTATATAAACTTATTTAAAAAAAACCGTTTATATTAAATATAAATAAGTAAGTCGAATTCGCCTTATTTTTAATTAAAATAGTTATAACTTCACTTATTTATATTCGATTTCGATATAACTTTAATAGAATATTTATTATTGTATTTAATAATTAAATATAAATTGTAAAAAATAGTTTATTTAACCTTTAATAAAATTTAAATTATTTTATATATTTTTAAAAAAAATACGATATTTTAAAATTATACAGTTTAACGAAACCTTTATTAAATAATATTATATTTATTATATTTTAATGATAATTTATAAAGAATAAGTTAATATTTTTTTAACTTTCTTTAAAAAAATCCTATATAAAGATATAAAAAGGTAAGTTTAATTTTAAAAAGAAAAGGAAATTATTATATATATAAGGTTATTAGGTTTAAGCCGTATTATTTAAGCTAAGTTAAAGATATAAAGTAATTATATTAATAATTAATATAATAAATATTTTACTTAATATTTTCGAATATGGTAATTATTAATAATTTTTACAATAACGATAAATTATATTTTGGTCGTAAAAAACCTTATCCCGAAACCGATTATTACGTAATGCCGACGAACTTCGACCCTGATAAACTTTATGCCCTTTAGCTTTACGGTTTAGCAGGGGGAATTTTAATAATTTAAGAAATGTTAAGCTTTTCGCGATAAACCTTAAATCCGTATAAGATAGCTTTACGACCTTTTACCAGTTTTATAACTTTTTTAACCTTAATTAATTTCAGGGCACTTTTTTAAACCCCTATTAATTAAAATAATTAAAATATACCGGCTAAATTCGAATATAAAGTTGTAATATTTTGTATTTCCGAAATCTTAACGGAAACGGTCTTAATTAAATTACCTGATTTAAATAAAATAATCCGCCGAATAAAATATATTAACACTTCCGTTAATATTAACAACTTATACGAAAAAAATCGGGTTTTATTTTTAATTTTCGAATACGATTTAATTTAAAACGGCGGATATAATCGATTTTTACATAAATTTATATTAAAAAATATCCGGCTTATAAAAAAATTATTAGCAAAATTAAAAAATAATAATAATAGGTTTAAAAATATCGAAATTTAATTTTTAAATCGATATAAGGAAAATTATAAGTAATAATTTATCCAGTTATTCCGGATTACGAAAACCGTCTAGAATTCCGTTAAGAATAGTCGTCGATAGGGGCATAACTGGGCAGTTTGAAATCACCTTAAAATAAAACGCTTATAAGGTTGGGGTTTGGTAAAGCTTAGCAATCGATAATATAATCTATTCATTTGTTTAATTTGGTTTTACGGTTACGTCTTTTTTAAGAAGAGAAATTATTATATATAATTAGTATATTTTACATATATAATTTTTACTAATTTACTTTTACGTTGCCTTTATCGTTATAAAAACGTATATATAGTTTTATTAATTTTTATAAAGGTTTAATATAATGATAAACCCTTAAAAATTTAATTTTATTATATAGGTCCGAACGGCTCGTTCGCTTATATACTACGTTATATTAATTTAATTATTTAACTTTATTAAAGGTTAAATTTATTAATGCTTTTATTTATAAATAATTTTAGTAATTAAAAGCAACTTAACAGATTTTAAGTCGTAATTTTTTTATTTGTATTTATATATAATATAAATTTTTATACTTTTATATAACGTATTATATAAGCGAATCGGTTTTATATATAAGTTAGTTATTTTTAGAATTTTTAATAATGAATTAATTTAAATTAATCGGAATTTCTATTATTAAACGTTTTTATAATTTTCTTATAAATGTACGTATTATATTCGATTTTATCGTAAATATTATCTTTTCGCTTTTTCGTTTAAATTTTTTAATACTAATTATTTTTAATTTTTCGGCGTTTATTAAAAATTCTAATTTATTTAACGAAAACCAAAAAAACTGTCCGAGAAAGTAATTTTATATACAAAAATTAAGTTATTTTTTATTTAAAAAAATTACGGATTTAAATATTTTTATTAACAAATTGCTTTAGTAATTTTTAATTTCTTTTTATAAATAACGTCTTATAAAAATACTCCGGACGGTTTTTAATATTTTACAATGATAACTTTAAAAAATTTAATAACAATACATCGTATTAATTTAAATTAATCGAATTTTTTTTCGTTAAACGTTTTTATAACTTTTTATAAGTACGCGCATTATATCCGGGCTTGTTATAAACGTTATACTTCCGTTTCTTCGTCTTACCCTTTTTACGATAACCCTCTCCAGTTTCTGTTAACTATATTTTTTCACTACCGCTTTCTTTTTAAGCTAGAAAAACTTATTCCCCCTTTTTTAAAAAAATGTTTGTTTTTAATTTTCCGATATTTGTTTAAAATATCATTTATTTCGTATAATTAAACGTTTTTTCTTAAAAAAACCTGGTTTGTATAAAAGTAATATATAACCTTTTATTACTAAATTAATCGATTTAAATATTCTTATCGGCAAGCTACCGTAATAATTTTTTTATAAATAACGTTTTTATTATATCATTTTACGAATATTTTTAAAGATTTTCGCAAATGGAAAAGTAAAACTAACTGAAGTTAACGGGGAAATAATTAGCGTAAATATAACTAAAGGAATTTCGAACTTAAAAAGAACGTTATTAAAATCGAATAAAATAAAGTTAATTTTCGCAAATCCAGATTTAATATTATCGGACGTTATAATAACTTTAAACGTATTATAAAAGCCGGCGAAAATTTTTTTTTTTGGTAATATAAATATAATAACGTTGTATTAAGCTTTCGATATATATTAAATAAACGTATTTAAAAAAAAGATATATTAAAAAGTTAAAATTAATATAAAAATAGGCGAGTATATAAAACGTAATAATATCGTAGTTAACGTAATATTTTTCGAATTTTATCGAATAATAATTTTCGTAATTATTAAAGATAAAAAAACATTTCGAACTTTTCGTACGTATCCGAATATATTTATTAAAATGCTAGATTTATTAAAAATTTAATTTATTTATTATTTAGTAATTATTATTTAATGTGATTTTTTAATCGGCTATTAGTAATAAGTTATTACGATATTAAAACTTAAATTTTCTTTTCTTATTATAATAATAAATAACGGTATAACTTAAATTTTAACATTAATAAGTTATATAATTATAATTTATTTTTTATTCCTTTATTACGTTTATTTAAGTTTTTTACGTTTTTCGGTATTAATGATTATTATGTCTGTTATTATGAAAAGCCTTATTAAAAATTTAATTTTATCGAAATTATAAATATTTTTTTTCTATAATACCGTATTTTGCGATAATAACCCAAATAAGCTCGAATTATTTGCGAAATATTTCTGGATTTTCGTATAAAATTCGTTAATAATTAATTTCCCGATTTAAACGCGTTTATAGTTTTTTTTGCCGTTTAATACGGTTCGACGTTTAGTTAATTCCGATATATTCTATAACGCGTTAAGTAAGTAATATATTAGCTATATTTTTAATATATTAAAGCCGGATAAAAAACTTTCGTATATTTTAGTCGAAAATTCGATCAATAATCGATTTTTTTTTAGGCCCCGTTAATTTTTACGATTTAAATATATAATTATTATAAAAAGATATACCGGTATATCGTTTATATAAAGTAAATTTTACGACTTTATATATAAAACTATATATCGTATAATTAAGTTTCGGATTTCCTTTTTTAACTTAAACGGTTAGGTTTATTTTCGTTTTTTATAAGCCGTTTTATATTATTAATATTAAAAAAAATTAATTAAAGTTCGGTAGTTAAAATATGTTAAAAACCGTCCGGAATATTTATATGTCCGGAGTATATATATAATATATTAACGTTTTTAATAAATTATTTTAATTTTTAAAAAAAAAAAATTCGTATATATAAAATAACGATATTCTCCCTAGAGGAGACGTAACCGTAAAACTAAATTGAACAAATAAATAGATTATGTTATCGGTTGCTAAGTTTTACTAAACCCTAACCTTACAGGTGACTTTAAACTGCCCAGTTATACAAGCCCCTATCGACGACTATTCTTAACGGAATTCTGGACGGTTTTCGCAATCCGGAATAACCGGATAAATTAGTATTCGTAATTTTTTTATATCGATTTAAAAGTTAAACTTCGATATTTTTAAATCCGTTATTGTTATTTTTTAATTTTACCGGTAATTTTTTTATAAACCGGATATTTTTTAATATAAATTTACGTAAAAATTAATTATTTCCGCCGTTTTAAATTAAAATATATCCGAAAATTAAAATTAAACCTTAATTTTTTTCGGATAAGTTATTAATATCGACGGAAATATCGATATATTTTATTTAGCCGATTATTTTATTTAAATCGGGTAATTTAATTAAGATCGTTTTTATCGAGATTCCGAAAATACGAAATACTGGGATTTTATATTTAAATTTAACTGGTATATTTTAAATGTTTTAATTAATAGGGGTTTAAAAATATAGTTTGGTACCAAGTACTTTTTACCTGGTTATCGTATTAATGCCTTTTTTTTAACTTTGAGATTAATCAAGGTTAAAAAAGGTAATTGGTTTAAAATTTCTAGCTCTTTTTCCTGGTTAATATTTAACACTTTTAGTCGTAAGACTGGTAAAGGGTTGTTAAGTAGCTATTTTATACGGATTTAAAGTTTATTACGAAAAGCTTAATATTTTTTAAGTTATTATTTAAGATTCCCCCTATTAAACCAGTTAAAAGGTATAAGGTTTATTAGGGTTAAAGCTTATCGGCATTACGTAATAATCGATTTCGGAATAAAGTTTTTTACGACCGAAGTATAATTTATCGTTACCGTAAAAACCATTAATAATTACCGTATTTAAAAATATTAAGTAAAGTATTTATCGTATTAATTATTAGTATAATTACTTTATATAAAATAACGCTATTAATAAAAATAAAAACAAACGGTTAGTATAAATATACCTAGAACTGATAATTTTAAAAAAGGTAATTAAGATTAAATAAAATAATTTCCGTTTTTATATATCCGAGCTTAATATTAATAATCGTTATAATAATTTTAAGCGTATTATAAAAACCGGTGATAAAATATTTTTAATAATATAAATAACTTAAACGTTATATATAATATTTAAAATATAATTAATAAATAGGTTTAAGTGTAGAAACTAAAATACGTCGAAAAGTTAATATTTTTTAAAAAGAATTAAGTAATTATATAAAATAAAATAATTCTATTATTTATATTATATCTCCTTAAAGAAGATGTAACCGTAAAACTAAATTAAATAAATAGATAAATTATATTATCGGTTATTAAGCTTTATTAAACCTTAACCTTTTTATAGGTAATTTTAAATTACTCAGTTATGCCCTTATCGACGACTATTCTTAATAGAATCCTGGACGGTTTTAGTAATCCGGAATAACCAGATAAATTATTATTCGTAATTTTCCAATTTATATTAATTTAAAAGTTAAATTTTAACGTTTTTAAACCCGTTATCGTTATTTTTAATATTTATTAGGAATTTTTTTATAAGCCGGATATTTTTTGGTATAAGTTTACGTAAAAATCGATTATTTCCGTTATTTTAAATTAAATCGTATCCGAAAATTAAGAATAAAACCCGAATTTTTTCGGAAAAGTTTTTATATTAATAAAAATATCGATATATTTTATTCGGCCGATTATTTTATTTAAATTAAGTAACGTAATCGAAATTATTTCCGTCGAGATTTCGGAAATACGAAAAATTAGGATTTTATATTTGGATTTAACCGGTATGTTTTAATTATTTTAATTAATAAAAATTTAAAAAGCCCTGAAATTAATCGAGCTTATAAAAAGTAGCTGGTTTATAAATTTTTAACCTTTTTTCCTAGTTAATATTTAATATTTTTAGTTACATAATTAACGAAAGGTTATAAAGCGGTTTTTTTATACGGATTTAAGGTTTACCGCGTAAAATTTAATATATCCTAAGTTGTTATTTAAAATTCCTTTTATTAAACCGTAAAGTTAAAAGATATAAAGTTTATTAAAGGTAAAATTTATTAATATTACGTAATAATTAACTTCGGAATAAAGTTTTTCGTAATTAAAATATAATTTATTATTACCGTAAAAACTATTAATAATTAACATATTAGAAAATATTAAGTAAAGTATTTATCGTATTAATTATATTATATAAGATCGTTAGGTTTAAGCCGTATTATCTAGGCTGAGCTAAAGATACGAAGCAATTACACTAATAATTAACATAATAAAAATATGTACTATTAGGTATTTAGTATAACTAATCCATCTACTATATACATACATATTAATTCTTATAAGCGCAACCGGAAAGTACTTTTAAAAACCGTACCTCTTAAAAAGCCGGATAAAAAACCCGATTAATAGAAGTTTTTTAATACGGTAATAAATACGATTACGTATATAATTAATTTAATTAATTCCTAAAGCTACTAATTACTCCAGTTATTGCCGATATAATAACGGAGCCGAAATTCCAATAATCTAATTCCTTTAAGCTTGGCGTTACCTAAAAAAACGGTGGCCCAAACTAGATTTAAACCAGCTATCTCTTGCAATTAATCGTAATAAGGTACCTAAGCCTGTTACAATTAAAAGAGACACCCAGGCTCGCAACCACTAAGCTATTAGGCTAATAATTAACATAATAAATACTTTATCTAATATCTTCGAACATAACAACTATTAATAGTTTTTACGGTAATAATAAATTATACGCCTTAGTTATAAAGAGATTAATTATATTATAATTTTCTAACTTATTTAAATAAGAAAATTTATAACTGTTAATAAAAATTTTTTTTAAACTTTTACTATAACGTCCTACACAATTAAGCTGGATATACGATTAAGCTAAACACTTTTCAGCATTTCGCAACAACAAAATCCAATTAATCAACCATAATATATTAAATCCATTTAAATTAATCGGATTTTTCTTCGCTAAACATATCTATAGCTTTATCATAAATACGCGTATTATATCCGGGCTTACCGCAAACGCTATATTTCCGTTCTTTTATCGTAACCTTTTTACAACAATTACTTTCGGCCATTATTAACTGCAATTATTTATTACTATTTTCCTTCGTAATTATAAAAGTTTATACTTTTTTTCCAATAAACATCCTTCCTTTTTAAAAACGTTTATTTTTAATTTTCCGGCGTTTACTAAAAATATGGTTCGTTTCGCGTAATAAGCTATATTCCTTCCGAAAAAAAACATTTTCGTACAATAGCATTAAGTTACTTTTTATCAAAAAATTAACTAATTTAATTATCTTTATCGGCAAGTTACCTTAGTAATTTTTAATTTACCTTTACAAATAACGCCTTTATCGAATCGTTTCGGTAATATTCTTAAAAATTTTCATAAATAAGGAAATAACGGAATTAATAAAAGTAAATAAAAAAACGATCGGTATAAACATAACTAAAACTTTTAATTCGGAAAAAACGCAATTAAAATCGAATAAAATAAAGCTAATTACGGCAAATCCGGATTTAATATTATCGGTCGTTATAACAATTTTAAACGCGTTTTGGAAACCGGCGATAAAATCTTCTTTAATAATATAAATAACGTAACGTT
This sequence comes from Monosporascus sp. CRB-8-3, assembly GCA_004155055.1. Taxonomy (NCBI): domain Eukaryota; kingdom Fungi; phylum Ascomycota; class Sordariomycetes; order Xylariales; genus Monosporascus; species Monosporascus sp. CRB-8-3. The sequence goes on from QJNZ01000057.1 coordinate 181,934, forward strand.
ATATAAAACCCTTAATATATAACGAATAAACGTATTTTAACGGGAAAAAATAAAATACGTTAAAAAGTTAAAACAAATAAAAAAAATTAATTAATATACAAAATATAATAATATTATAATTAACGTAATATTTTTCGAATTTTATCGAATAATAACTTTCGTAACCGTTAAGAATAAAAAAACGTTTCGATTTTTTTATACACGTTCGAATATAATAATTAAAATATTAAACCCATTTTAAACCTAATTTATTTATCGTCTAACCGTTATCGCTTATAACAACCCTTTAATCGGATAAAAATAAACTATCGGCGAACTGTTACGACCTAACAGAAGGAAGGTCTCGGAAACGGCCCTAATGGGCCGAAACAGGACCCAAGTGGGTCAGATTACGTAACCGGATTACCAACTTACTATAAATAAGCCAGTAAACTAAATCACCAACTTACCATAAGTAAGCCAGTAAGCTAAATTACCAACTTACTATAAATAAACTAGTAAGCTAAAAAAGGATATATACGCTTATTAATCCCATAACCTAGATAATACCAACTTACAATATAACTTAATTACCCAAAACATCCTTAATATTACCAGACGTAACTAAGTTATCCTAATTGTTTAAATCCTACGATATAACTGCTAACATAAACCGTACGACTTAGTTTAATAATTAATTAAACTAACCTAACCGTTACACGTTACAAGCTCTTATTTAATAATATTATCGGACTTTAAACAATTACTCGAATTATTAAAATAACCCCCAGTACTAAAAAAACTACTACTGGCTAACAGCTCCAGAACAAACTCAAAAAGCTAAAGGCAGAAATTCTGCAACTTAAGAAAACGACAAAAAAAAACCTTAATACTTCGAAAATTAAAACTAAAAAACCTTAACCTTACAATAAAAAAACTAACGTCCAGAACTTCCTCACTTAGGCACGAATATACTTACGGTTCCTAACTCTTAATAATCCAAAAAATATAATCCTCGCCGTTACAACATTCCTTACCGGGAACGCACTCGATTAATTCGAACCAACCATAAGAAATTACCTGAAAAAAACGGAAAACGACAAAGAAAAATTTACTACGGAACTTTTCGCCAACTATTCCAACTTTAAAAAAAAACTAAGGGACAATTTCGATAACCCTAACAAGGAACGTACAACCGTACAAAAAATTTTACAGCTACGACAAAAAAAACCGGCCTTTAAATATACAATGGAATTTCGAAACTTAATAACCAAAACAAAATAAATAAACGAAAAAAACGATACCTTAATTAACGTATTCTATAAAGGCCTAAAAAACAACGTCAAAGATAAAATAATCAAACTAAAACGACCAACCTCCTTAAATAAATACATTACTAAAACGGTAAAAATCGATAATCGGCAATTCGAAAAACGACAAAAAAAAAAAAATTAATACGCCTTACGACATAAATTTAACAAACCCGGCCAAAAAAACGGGCGTACCACATCTTCTACTTCTTATAAAACCCAACCAGGCCCTATAAAAATTAAAACGATCCAACAACGAAACCAGTCACAAGTTAAATACTATAACTATAACAAAATAAAACATAAAACCTTTAAATATAAAGCACCCAAAAAACCTTAACAGAATAACTGGACCCCTATACCCAAAAAACAACAACAAAACGATAAAAAAAATAATAAAAAATCAATTAATATAATCCAACCACGGTACACGGTAACACAGTAACATAAGGACCATTCAGGGTAAAAAGCCCTTACCGAAAAAAAACTGTTAACCCAATCCTAGCAAAAAAAACAGCAAAAAAAGTAAAACCAACTAACTTTGCAAAGATAGCTGCAGAAACATTACGAATAAAAGGAAAACCTATGCCCAGGAAAACCGGAACGACATATAAGGATCCATGCTATTTATTGCAACAAACCCAGATATCAATTCTACTAAGAATAGAAAAAAACGATTTACTAACGTATAACCCGAATACATTAACAAAGATTCAACTTTAAACGGTAGAAAAAACCTAACAAAAACGATTAACAATAATATCGATATTTACGATCGTTCGTAAACCAAAACGAAATTAACCAAAAAGTAACCTTATAAAGCTAGCTACCTAAAAAATTATGCCCATAAAAAAACCCTTTCTGTTATTTCGGATAATACAACCATCAAACAAAAAAAAACTTAATCCAAAGAACAATAAAAAAACATTACTAACGAACCATCACCGATTTAAACCTTCAATTAACTTTTACTACTAACCCAGAAAACAAAAAAGCAATTAAAAAAAAATCAAAAGTTTTATTAAAAAAAAACAATAAAACTTAAAAAACGAAAAAAAATATAATAGCCCATAAGAAAATAATAATTCGTAAACGACATTACCTAACGAAACAACCACTAAAACCTTCGCAAAATAAACCCGCGAATAATTAAATATATAATAACAATTTAAACAGTTACAAAAACAAATAGCACGTATAAAAAAACAACTAAAAAAACTTTAAGCATAAAATAATCGGAACGAAAAAACATTACGAAAACTTCTACGGACCCCAAAAAAATAACGTTACCTATAGAAAAGCCGCGGGTAAGCGAAAAAAAAAAAGTTAAACTATAATACCTCAAAAAAGCTTTAAACGTAACGATCGGAACTACTAACAACAACGCCATCACCATACAAATACGAATTAAAAAAAACTAATATACCGTAATAATAAATTACGAAACAATAACTACGAATTATATCAATCCGGAAGTAATAAATCAATTAAAGCTACTATAAAAAAAAAAAATTTACCCCTATAAAGTCGAAAATACCGAAGGTCAAAAATTCGCCTACGACGACGGATAAGTTAAACGCAAAATTAATTACCTTAAAACCTTTATCAAAGGAAAAAAACAAACTATTAATTTCGACATTATCTTATTAAATAAATACGACATAATTTTAGGAAAACCATAATTACGCTAATATAACCCTTTAATCAACTAGGAAACTAATTAAATAAGCTTTCGCTCGCTTCCTAATATGGAACAAAGTACAGATAATACGAAATCTTAACATTCGATTAATAAAAACAACGAATACAGGCATAAAAATACAACAAAAACCTTACTACCCAAAAAAATAAAACATATTCAAAACAAAAGGCATAACAAAAAAATACGGCACGTCATTACAAACCTCAAAACACGATTCCGACAAATAAACGACGACCTACAAATATAACCCGAGAAACCACCAGGATAAATAACAAAAGTACCATTACGGTACTATAAATACAAAAAGCTTTTTCAGGAAAAGCTCGATACAAAGCTACTACAACATAGTAAATAAAATCATAAAATAATTTTTAAAAACGGTAAAACGATTACCTTTTACCCTATTTACAACCTGAACGAAACAAAACTATACGCTTTTTACGACTACTTAAAAGATAAATTACGGAAAAAACATATACGACGTTCCAAATCGTCAGCAGGTTACCTAATATTTTTCGTTTTACGAAAAAATGGGAAACTGCGATTTATTATTAATTACCGACAGCTTAACAACATCATTATTAAGGATAAAACATTATTACCCCTAATTACCGAAATCAAAAACCAACTACAAGACGCTAAATAATTTACAACCTTAAATTTACGAAAAAAATATAACCAAATTCGAATTAAACCAGGAAACAAATAAAAAATAACCTTTAAAACAAAATACGGGTTATTCGAATATCTTATTATACCTTTCGGATTTACGAACGTACCAGCAACTTTTCAACGGATAATCAACTATATACTCCGGAAATACCTTAATATCTTTATTATATGCTACCTCGACGATATCCTCATTTACTTAAGGACAAAAAAAAAGCATGCAGAATACGTTTACAAGGTCCTATAAATGCTACAGAACGCCAATTTCTTAGTTAACGTAAAGAAAAACATTTTTTACACCCAGGAAATCGAATACTTAAGACATATTATTACCTTAAGGTATATTAGGATAAACCCAAAAAAGATTACCGCAATTCAAAATTAAAAAATGCCTACTAATATTATAAAAGTACAATTATTCCTTAAACTCGCTAATTACTACCGACGATTTGTACGATATTTCAATAAAATCGCAATACCTTTAACAGAACTTACCAAAAAAAACCGACGTTTCGTATGGGCTTTAACTATGAAAAAAACCTTCCAGCAACTTAAAAACGCCTTTATTAACGAACCTATTTTAATAATATACGACCTAAACAAACCAATAGAACTTAAGACCGACGTTTTAAACTTTGCTTTAAAAGCAATAATTTACCAACGAAACGATAAAAGAAAATTATATCCTATCGCCTTTTACTTTTATAAACTGCATAGTACTAAACTTAATTACCTTATTTATAACAAAAAATTCCTAATTATTATTAAAACCTTTAAAGAATTTAAGCATTACTTTAAAAAAAATCAATACCAAGTAAAAATATATACAAATTACAAAAATATCTTTTATTTCGCAACCATAAAAAAACTAATCGGACGGCAATTACGCTATACAAAATACCTTTCGGAATTCGATTACGTTATTATCTATCGTAAGGGATTAAAAAACGGCAAAACAAATGCTTTTAGTAAACGACCGGATCTAAAAGATCTTAAAGTAAAAATACAACAGGCTATATTTAACCGGACGCTAAAAAGATATTTACAACAACGACATATTAACACCATCAAAATATCCATACCAAATATACATAAAAAAATACGACAATACTATAACAATTTACCACAAAACCAGAAAATAAATAAAATCCACGTACTAAAAAAATATCAAAAAAACCTAATACGAAAAATACATAAACACCAATTACATAAACACCCGGAAGTCCATAAAACCTTAAAACGTTTATAACGAATATATTATTTTCCTAAAATAAAATTAACCGTACAAAAAATCATACAACAATACAACATCTGCGCTAAAACGAAATCCAAACAACACAAACCTTACGGAAAACTATAACCATTACCAATCGCTAAACGACCATAAAACTTAATTACATTTAACTTTATTACGAAACTTTTTTTATCAAAAAACCTAATTACGGATATACATTACGACAGTATCTTTATAATCGTTAATCGATTCACAAAATTTTCCTACTTCGTACCTTATAATAAAAACATAAACGCCGAATAAATGGCATATATTTTCTTCCGACACATATGCAACATACATAAACTACCAGCAAAAATCACTTTAAACAAAAACGTAACCTTTATTTTAAAATTTTAACAAAGTTTAATAATACAACTCAGCCTAAACCATAAACTATTAAACGCCTTCAAACCATAAATAAACGGACAAACGGAAAAAATTAACCAAATATTAAAAACATACCTACGATACTACGTTAACTACAAACAAAATAACTAAGTTAAAAAATTACCTATTACACAACTAACTTATAACACCAGCTACCACGACAATATTAAAACGATTCCAACAATTACCAACTTTGGTTTCACCCCGGAAATCTACAAAAAAATACGAAAAAAAAAACCAATTAATGTCAAAGTAATTTTTACCTCAAAACAACTCAAATAATTATATTAAAAAATAAAAACAGAACTTTAATTTATACGTAAACAAATAAATAAATATTATAACCAAAAAAAGTTAAAAAAATTAACCTTTTCGGAAAAGGAAATGGTTTACCTAACTACCAAAAATATCAAAACCAAACGCCCAAACCAAAAATTCGATTTTAAATATATCGGCCCATACAAAATTGCTAAGAAAATCTCAAAAAACAACTACTAATTAAAATTATTACTTAAAATCAAACTTTACCTAATCTTTTATATTTCCTTATTCGAGTTAACAACGGATATTATCAAAATGTACATAATATAAAACGATATAAAAACAAAGGAAAAAAAAAAAACATACGAAATCGAAAAGATACTCGATATACGAAAAGAAAAAGGATTTACCTAATATTTAATTAAATGGAAAAATTATCCAAACTCCGAAAATACCTAAAAGCCCGCTAAAAATCTCACTGGCACCTAACGCCTATTAAAGAATTTCCACCAGCAACGCCGGAACTAATAATAAACGCGTCCCAGTTTACGTTATCCAAAAAAGGAAAACCCTAATTAACGGCATTTTAATCGATAATATTAGTATTATTAAAGGCTTAAACGGCTACCGCCGACTCCAACTCTTAACAGTCAAACTCGTCCTGCTTGTTTAGGGACTATAAAACGCGGTTTATAAATTTAGCACCTTAAGTTTAGTATTATTAACGCTATTTACGTATACGGGATAAACGAATTAAAAATTCGGCAAAAGCTTATTCCGTAATAAATTTTTTTTTTTTTAAATAACGGGCCTCGGCAATATAACGATTAACTATTACCACGGGGATACCGGTACTATTACAAAAACGGCTACGACGGACGTACTCCTTATAACGGGACACCCCCGTTATTATTTAACAGTTAAGTCCCTTAAAAAAACAAAAAAAATACAATATCGCTTCGAAACTTTTTAAATTAATTAAATTAACCAAAACATAACGCTACTTTATTTTGCGCAAACGACCTTTAATAATACGACCTAATATAATAAAATAAGGACTTACAAAAAAAAAATCCTTAAGGGCAAAAATCCTGGAAAAAAGGAAATCGTATTACGACCTAACGGAAGGGAGGTCTCGGAAACGGCCCTAATAGGCCGAAACAGGACCTAAATAAGTTAAATTACGTAACCGGATTATTAACTTACCATAAGTAAACCAGTAAGCTAAATTACTAACTTACTATAAGTAAACTAGTAAACTAGATTACTAACTTACTATAAATAAGCTAATAAGCTGGAAAAAAATATATACGCTTATTAATCCCATAACCTAAATAATACTAACTTGCAATATAACTTAATTACCCAAAACACCTTTAGTATTACCAGACGTAACTAAGTTATCCTGATTATTTAAATCTTACGATATAACTGCTAACATAAACCGTACGACTTGGTTTAATAATTAGTTAAACTAGCCTAGCCGTTATACGAACCAGTAAAAAAAATAGTTCTTCCCGGCAAAAATAATAAATAAAGGTAAAGCCTAATTTTAAAAATTAACAACTTATATTATTATAAACCATTCCCGATTTCCTTATTAGGCCTATCTAAATTTTCCACGTTTTTCGGCATTAATAATTACTATACCCGTTACTATAAAAAACCCTATTAAAAATCCAGTTTTATCGAAATTATAAATATCCTCTTTTATAATACCGTATTTTACGATAATAACCCGAACAAACTTAAATTATTTACAAAATATTTCTAAATTTTCGCATAATACATTTTAATAATTAATTTTTCGAAATAAACGCGTCTTAAATTTTTTTGGCCGTTTAATAAAATATAACGCCCAATTAACTCCGACGCATTTTATAACGCATTAAGCCAATAATAAATTCGCTATATCTTCAACATATTAAAGCCGGACAAAAAACGTTTACATATCTAAATTAAAAATTCAATTAACAATCGATATCTTTTCGGTCGGCATTAATTTTTACTTAGGAAAAATAATATCAATTCGGGCGCGTTTACCGTTATATCGCGTTTATAAAGTAAAATAAAGGACGTTATAAATAAAACTAAACTTTCTATAACTAAGTTTCGGGTCTCGTTTTTTAACCTGGACGGCTAAATTTATTCTCGTTTTTTTATAAAGCGTTCCATAATATTAATATTAAAAATATACGATTAAAAATAAGGAGTTAAAATAGCTAAAAAAATGTCCAGCTTAATCGTATATCTAGCTTAATCGTATAGGACGTTATATTTTAATATATTTATTAAAGGATTTAATTTATTTTAACGATTAATAATTTAAATTATTATATATAATATTCGAGGCCTAATAACTTAATAGTCGCGAGCCTAAGTGTCTTTTTTAATTACAACAAGCTTAAGTACTTTATTTTGGTTAATCTTAAAAGATAATTAGTTTAAATTCAGCTTAAGTTACCGTTCCTTTAAATAGCGCCAGCTTAAAAAAATTAACTAATTAGGGCTTCGGCTCCGTTACCGTGTCGGCGACAATTAAGGGATAGCTGGTAAAACCAGTTACGATTAAAGGCGTTAGGAACTAATTAATTAATCGGGTATATTTACCGTTAGTTACCGTGTTACATAACTTGCATTACGTTTTTCCGGCCTTTAGCTAAAAAGGGACGGTTTTTAAAAGGTGCTCCCTGGTTGCGTTTATGAAAAACCAGTTTGTATATATATTTAGTAAATAGATCAGCTCCCTGTATGTATATAGCTAGATATCTTAATAGTACTTTACCTTGTATATATAATATTCGATCTTTAAATAAGTTTATTTAACCTTTTTATAAGTTTTAATATAATATTATATTTCGAAAATATAACTTTAAAAAATCTTAGTATTAAATTAATTTTATATATATATATATATAAAATAATTTAATTTTTAACAGTTTAATAAAATTAAATATTTAATTAATTCTGTTACTTATTATAACGCGTTAAATAAATACTAGATTCGTTATATTTTTAAAATATTAAAATCGAATAAAAAATGTTTACGTATTTAAATTAAAAAATTATTCTAATTTTTTTTTATAAATCGACATTTTCTCCGGTCGCGCTTATAAGAAGTCAATGTGCATGTATATAGTGTGTGGATCAGCTACGCTAGATACCTAATAGTACATATTCTTATAAATCGACATTTATTTTCGCAGATTTAAAATAATATTAGCTTGGAAAAATATATCGTAATATCGCCTTTTTAAAGTAAATATAAAAATATTATAAATAAAATAATATCACCGTAAAAACCATTAATAGTTGCCGTATTCGAAGATATTAAGTAAAGTATTTATCGTGTTAATTATTAGTGTAATTACTTCGTATCTTCGGCTCAGCCTAGATAATACGGCTTAAACCTAACGACCTTATATAAATAAAAAAATGTTTTTTATTATTAAAATTTAAGTTTCCTTTTTAATTTAAATATTTAAGTTTATTATAACCTTTTTTAAAACGTTTATAACGTTATTATTAAAAATTAAAAATTAAAATATATAAGATAAAAAAAAATAAACCGATTGGTTTATATAGCCGATTTATTTATATAATACGTTATTTAATAATATAATATATAAATAAACGAATTATATAATTAAATAATTATATTAATTTATATTAATATTAATATTAATATTAATATTATAAAACGTTATATAAAAGGCTTTAAAAGATATTTAACCGTTTAAATTTTATATATAATATTATAATAAACATGGCCTGATAGCTTAATAATTACGAACCTAGGTGCTTTTCTTAATTAATGCAAGTTTAAACACTCTGCTTTAATTAATCGTAAGAAATAGCTAGTTTAAATCCAATTTAAGCTACCGTTCCTCTAAGTGGCCCCAGCTTAAAAGAGTTAGACCAACTTGGAACTTCGGCTCCGCTACTGTGTCGGCGACCATTGGATCAATTGGTTGGAGGCTTTAAGAACTAATTAAGTTATATATCTTATTATTAGTCACCGTATTAATAACCCGTATTGCGTTTTTCCGGTCCTTAGCTAAGAAGGAACGGTTTTTAAAGAGGTGCTTCCCGGTCGTATTTATGTAAAACTATTTATATATATATATGTAATAAACGGATTAGCTATATATAGCTAAATACTTTAATAGCATTTTACGTTATAATAATAAACGTATATAAATAAATATTGATTTTTTATAATATTAATTAAATTATTATTATATATATATATATATAAACGTTTCTTATATAATTTTAATATATTAAAAATTGTCGGCAGATGTGGTGATTTATTATTAGAAGGTTGAAAGGATCAAAAGGGCTTTGATTTGTGGCCCTAGGATTGCAAGAACAAAGAAGCTATAGCCATATCTGGCTGCTTCTCTCCCC